>BHEV01005797.1:2004-14416 GCA_004319985.1 Emydocephalus ijimae | reverse complement strand
TCAGAAAATTAGAATATTACATGCAATCAATAAAACAAGGATTGTACATAGAACAATATCGGACCTCTGAAAAGTACAAGCATGCATATGTACTCAGTACTTGGTTTGGGTCCCTTTTGCAGCAATTATTGCCTCAATGCAGCGTGGCATGGAAGCTATCAGCCTGTGGCACTGCTGAGGTGTTATGGAAGACCAGGATGCTTCAATAGCGGCCTTCAGCTCTTCTGCATTGTTCAGTCTCATGTCTCTCATCTTTCTCTTGGAAATGCCCCATAGATTCTCTATGGGGTTCAGGTCAGGTGAGTTTGCTGGCCAATCAAGTACAGTAATCCCACGGTCACTGAACCAGATTTTGGTGCTTTTGGCAGTGTGGGCAGGTGCCACGTCCTGCTGGAAAATGAAGTCAGCATCCCCATAAAGCTCATCTGTGGAAGGAAGCATGAAGTGCTCCAAAATCTCCTGTTAGATGGCTGCGTTGACCCTGGGCTTAATGAAGCGCAGTGGACCAACACCAGCAGATGACATGGCTCCTCAAATCAACACAGACTGTAGAAACTTCACACTGGACTTCAAGCATCTTGCAGTGTATGCCTCTCCATTCTTCCTCCAGACTCTGGGTCCTTGGTTTCCAAATGAGATGCAAAAGTTGCTCTCATCAGAAAAGAGGATTTTGGACCACTGAACAACAGACCAGTTCTTTTTTTCTTTAGCACAGGTAAGACGCTTCTGATGTTGTTTGTTGTTCAGGAGCAGCTTGACAAGAGGAATACGACATTTGAAGCCCATGTCCAGGATCTGTCTTTGTGTGGTGGCTCTTGATGCACTGACTCCAGCCTCAGTCCACTCCTTGTGAAAGTCCCCAACACTTTTGACTGGCCTTTTCCTGACAATTCTCTCCAGGATGCGGTCATCCCTGCTGCTTGTGCATCTTTTTCTTCCACACTTTTCCCTTCCACATAACTTTCTATTAATGTGCTTTGATACAGCACTTTGGGAACATCCAACTTATTTTACAATTACCTTTTGAGTCTTTCCCTCCTTATGGAGGGTGTCAACGATGGTTTTCTGCACAACTGTCAGGTCAGCAGTCTTTCCCATGATTGTGATTCCTACTGAACCAGACTGAGAGACCATTTAAAGGCTCGGGAACCCTTTGCAGGTTTATGGCTTAATTATATGATTAGAGTGGGACACTTTGACCCTAGAATATTGAACCTTTTCACAATATTCTAATTTTCTGAGATTGTGGATTTAGGGTTTTCATGAGCTGTAAACCATGATCATCTCAATTATGACAAATCACAGCTTGAACTATCTTGCTTTGCATGTAATGAGTTTATCTCAAATATTAGTTTCGCCTTTTAAGTTGCATTACTGAAATAAATGAACTTTTGCACGATATTCTAATTTTTTGAGTTTCACCTGTAGAGATGGATGAGTAGGTGACAATACACTAGTTTTGTGTATTGTTCTAACTGTCAGGAAATTTCTCCTTAGTTCTAGGCTGCTTCTCTCCTTGATGAGTTTCCACCCATTGCTTCTTGTCCTGCCTACAGGTGCTTTGGAGAATAGCTTGACTCCCTCTTCTTTGTGGCAGCCCCTCAGATATTGGAGCACTGCTATCATGTCTCCCCCAGTCCTTCTTTTCATTAGACTAGACATATCCAGTTCCTGCAGCCGTCCTTCATGTATTTTAGCCTCCAGTCCCCTAATCATCTTCATTGTTCTTCTCTGCACTCTTTCTAGAGTCTCAATATCTCTCTTACATTGTGGTGACCAAAACTGAATGCAGTATTCCAAGTGTGGCCTTACCAAGGCATTACAAAGTGGTCTGAATCCATCTTATACGTTTGGCAATTCCTATTCCAAGTATTGTTGAAATCTAGATTTCAAAATCTTGAGCAGAGTCTTACTGCCTTGACAAAGAAGTACAATTGTTCAGTAGTTTGAACATCCACTTTTAATTTTTAATACTTCTTTGATATTGGAATAAATTTATCTTTTTCCAGATCCTCGGTTAGTGTTTTGTTTTCAATACCTGCTTGCAAATCACAAATTTAGCAGCAGCATCTTGTTAGATTTTGGAAAGTTTGACTGGTTTTCCTATACCTGCTATGTTGTTGTTAGCAATATTTATAATGACCTTTGACTTCATTTTCCAGAATATCTGAGGATGAATCTTTAAACACTTTATTGATTTGGGGGTTGTTTTTGTACAGCTCTTTTGTATATATTTTTTTTACCATTTCTTCTTCATGTTTTGTTGCTCCAGCGTAGCTCTGCCTTCTATAACTTTTATCACCCCCATCTTTGCATACAATTTTCTTTTATTTCTGTAACCATCTTCAGTTACAAAGTTTTACCTACTTTCAGGTCTTAATCACACCCTATGTTTTTTTTTAAGAATTGAGAAGGACTAATTTACAAGTCTTAACTTCCATGTGATGAATTTTTCGATATATTTTTCGATATCAAATGTTCCATATCCTCTCTATTATCCATAAACACTTAAATTCTTAAATCTCATCTGCAAACTATAATTCCTTTGTGCCTGTATTTCATTTTCCTCCTCAGTTATAATTAACTCTTACCTCTATCAATCTGTTTTTTAAAATACTTAATCTGTTTTATTACCCACAGTCTGTGTAAAGTGCTTTCTTCTTACTTTTAACTTGATCACTCTTTAACTTTATTCTAACTTTGCTTTCCTTATTTTTGTTAAGTTACTTTTGTAACTCTAATCTGTTACCTGTTAAAAATCTGTCTCTCCTAAGGCAATTTTCCTAACTCTCCTTTCAGCCTTTTTTTTTTGTTGTTGTTGTTATTTTAACAGCTGGCTTAATTACTTTGAGTTTAGCTTGGCTACTCAAATTCCCCGCTTTTTCTCCCAGCTTGGTGTTAGATTTGAGCTCCTTCACATATTTCTGTTTCGGGGAAGTTTGTATATGCCTCCAAATGTCTAAATTGTCTGTTAGCACTGGAAACTCAGTTTCCAAAGTCTCTCTCTTTTTTTGTTTCTTGCCAGCTCCTAATCTTCCAAGTTTTTCTGAATGTTTTGCTTTCATTTCTTCAGTTGAAGTTCAGAATGCAAACATGGCTTTTCCTATGGATTACAACTTCTGTTTCTTATTCTCCAGCTGCAGTTTGAATTTTAAAGCCAATTCACTTAATTGGTGCCTCTTTTAACTAATTTATTTTTTTATATTTATTTTGTCAAGCATGTATTAGATAACATGTATAAGTATCAACATGATTATGAATACATGAAATGGATACAAATAAAAAGGAACATTAGGGCAGGGGTGGTAGGCATGTTGGTGCACTTATGAACACCCCTTACAGACCTCTTAGGAAAGGGGTGAGGTCAACAGTATATGCCTCCAAATGTCTTTTGGGGTTTGTGGAAGAAACTACAGAGTCAGATAGTGTATTCAAGACATTGACTATTCTGTTGCTGAAGTCATATTTCCTGCAATCAAGTTTGGTATGGTTTACCTTGAGTTTGTTTCTATTATGTGCTCTTGTATTGTTATGGTTGAAGCTGAAGTCGTCATTAATGGGTAGGACATTGCAAGAGATAATTTTATGTACTACGCTTAGGTCGGACTGAAGGCAGCCTAGTTCTAAGTTGTCTAAGCCTAAAATTTCAAGTCTGCTGGCATAAGATATTTTGTTGTGGGTAGAGGGGTGGAGGACTCTTCTTGTGAAATATCTCTGGACTATCTCAACTGTATTAATATCCAATAAGCAATGAGGGTTCCAGACAAATGAGCTGTATTTGAGAATTGGTGTAGCAAATGTTTTGTATGCTCTAGTTAGTAGTACAATATTACTGGAGAAAAAGCTACATAGGATTAGGTTAACAACTCTTAATGCCTTTTTGCTTATGTAGTTGCAGTGAGCTCTAGCACGTAGATCATGAGAGATGAGTACTCCAAGGTCCTTGACATAGTGGGGGTCAACTACAAGGTCGTGACCATTCAGCTTTGTAAGTTCCCTAATTCATCCATGCCCATCCTTATCCTCAACCATCTTCAATCTACCTTCTGACAGTCTCCTCTTGTGTAAGACTGCCAGCACACACCTCCCAGAACTGTCAACATGCCCTTCCCATGTGTTGAAAGGTTCCTGTAGACTTTCTTTCCCTTTTCTTCTCTCCTCTCTTTCCTCTTCACTTACCCTGACCTTACTAACTTACTATCACCAACTTCAGAGTTTTTCCGTAAGGGTTTACTCCTTCTTCCTCCAATGCTATTCTACTTAAGCTGCTCTTCAAACCTTCTTCAAACCTTCTTTATGCCCATTCTTATGCTACTACTCTAATGTCTTCTGTTTGCCTTCCACTCTGACAATCCAAACCAGCTTCTGATATTCTCCACTTTCCGCTGGGAAAGTATCTACAGTCCTTCTTCTGCAGGCTTCTTCTGACTATTGCAGCTTCTTCTACAGTTCTTATAACTTCAAGTCTGTACTACCCATGCTGGCTGTTAGGATTTTTTCTCTCTTTCACAAGCTCATCTTAATATAACTTTGTGAGATGCCTCAAGATTTGACACTTTGGTGAGGTCATCTATTGGATGGGATGATAATCAATTGTGTATCTTATCATGGGTCCTGCAGGTGATGCCATCAATAATCTGTCTTGGTGTCTGGTTGCATAGGGATGTGGATGGAGAGAACGGTATCAAATTCCACTCTCTGAAGACTGGTTTGATGAACATTGTGGGATTCTCAACATTTTTCATCTTTGGTTCTGGATAGGATAGCACTTTTCCATATAAAAGTGGTGCACAGATTGAAGGTTCTCTTAGACTTATATCTTCTACTCAGATGGTAGAAGAAATAAGCAGAAGAAAAGGTAGCAACCATTGTACAGAGAATGTCTATGTAGATTCTCAGTCTTCCAGGTCATGGTTCTCCCAAAGGTGCTTTTTTTTTTTCAAGAGAGGCAACTGGACTTTCTGGTTTTTCTTTGAAGATGTTTCACTTTTCATCCAAGATGCCTCTTTAGTTCTGACTGGATGGTGGGGAATGGAAGGATTTATATTCCTTGCATACAGCTGGATATTTGCATTCTTTTAGTTGGTCATTAAGGTCACCTGGAGGTTTATCTGTGTCATCAGGGTCACCTGAATGGTATAAATTGGTGTGGAGCCTTTTTTGGAACTGTTGAAAGGACTATGTTGTAGATTGGAGATAGATGACATCATATCCTTTCCCCTCTGTTGAGAGAAGGTTGTTCAGTTTTGACATAAATCTTTCAAACCATTGTTCAGAGAGGTTCATCTTGTGCATCAAATGTGTTTGCTCATGGATCAGGGAAGTCTTTTTCTGGCTTCTCATGCTTTAGAAAGCTTTTGGCTTGGTCACTGCAGTGTGCTTTATGTGGAGGTGCTCTTGGTGATTACTTGGAAGCTTTGGTCCAGAATGAGGGGCTTGGGTTATTTATTTATTATTTATCTATCTATTTATTTATCTATTGTTACTTGTAACCCTGGCACTGGACACTACAACTTTGCACAGAGCACAAGTTATTCAAAGCCAAATGAACAATCAAAGCAAAAACCAATAAAAGCAATGGGTGTATCTCAGTATTTATTAATTGGTTTTATTGCATGTATTCTTGTTTTTTAATTATGGATCCCAAGTCTTATGTTAAGTGAGTTGCTATACAAATTGGATGAATCAATGTACAAATGGATCAATGTAGACTGAATTTATTTTTACTGTTGCCAAGTTTATGGCTAGAGCCCAATCTTCATGAATCTCTTTATCAATCTGTGCCTCCTACTAGAGTTTCATTGCTGTTATCAATTTGTCCTATGTCCTTTTTAAGGAATGGTGGCATCCAGGCCACACATATGCATTTTATTACGAAAGAGTGCATCGCTCTACACATATACATATAAAATGAACTCAATCCTTACACAAAACCAGATTGTGAATTCTGATTTATTACATGTGTACTCTTAACTTTCTATCCTTTCAGAAATGTACCTTATCCATTTGCTTATAAGTTTAGTAACTAATTCCAACTTTATTTCTTTACTTAAGCTTTAGATATAACTTTGGCAGGCCTATTAATTTCTTTCTCTACTCGTGCTGGATTCAGCTTCTTAAAGCAGGCATAACTGCTTTTCCTTATGCCTCTCCTACTAACTCTTTCTTTTCTTCATTGCTTCTACTCTTGAACAGGAAACCTGATCCCCCCCTCCCCTTTTAATCACTTGCTGGCCACATGTCAGCATTTCTCTTTCAAAGTATCTGGGCTGCAGGGTTGATCATTGATTGCAATCTCAGTTTCCCTGTAGAGTTTCTCATGCCTTGTCGCATATTTATTCCAAGAAACAAATGTGCATCTTTAAAAAAAAAAATCAGGACCCTGGTGCAGGAAGTCTTTGACTTATGACCACAACTGAGCCTGATGTTTCTGTTTGCTGAGCAAGACAGTTGTTAAGTGAGTTTTGCCCCATTTTTACCATCTCCCTCCCGCAGTTGTTGAATGAATCACTGCAGTTGTTAAGTTAATAACATGATTGTTAAGTGAATCTGGCTTCCCCCTTGACCTTTCTTTCTTTCTTTCTTTCTTTCTTTCTTTCTTTCTTTCTTTCTTTCTTTCTTTCTTTCTTTCTTTCTTTCTGTTTGTCAAGTATATATGAGAAAACAAGTATAAGTATAAAACATAACATATAAACATATGAGTATAAACAGGTATAAAATAAATGAGTACGAATAAATGGGAACAGGGATGATAGGCATGCTGGTACACCTATGCACAGTCCCTTACAGACTTCCTAGGAATGGAGTGAGGTCCATGTTAGATAGTTTAAGGTTAAAGTTTCCGAGGTTTGAGAATGTAACAACAGAGTCAGATAGTGAGTTCCAGGCATTGACCATCTTGCTTGTCAGAAAGTCAGAAAAGGGGATCACATGAGCCCTCGATTTTGCAACCGTCATAATAGGAGTCAACAATCGAGCATCTAGATTTTGATCACTTGTCCATGGAGATGCTACAATGATTGTAAGTGTGATACATGGTCATAAGTCACTTTTTCCAGTGCTGTTGTAATTTCAAACAGTCACAGATTACAGTCACAGGTCGAAGATTAACCTGCGTCACCTTTTCTGACTAAGAAATTTGATTTGATGTAGGCTTTCAAAAAATAATAATCGCAAACTCATTATTATTATTATTATTATTATTATTATTATTATTATTATTATTATTATTATTATTATTATTATTATTATTATTATCTCTTTTATTCCTTAAACACGAAATTCGGTCAACTGAACCTTTAAATATGTATTACAAATGCCAGTGACTGATGCTAATGGTTGATATAGGTTGCTGCCAGCATCCTAAATATCAACCAAGTATCTTCTTAAAATACATGATGTTCTGAGTAGTGCTGGTTTTTCTGCATTTCCACTGGTGTTATTGCAGGAAGCTGCAATTTCTTGATGACAATGGGTGTCACTGTGACATGTTTCATTCATAACGGTGTACTTTCGATGGCCAGGTTGTGATATTTAGTGATTTTTTTCCAGTTTTTTTTCTCCTCCTCCTCCTCCTCCTCCTCCTCCTCCTCCTCCTCCTCCTCCTCCTCCTCCTCCTCCTCCTCCTCCTCCTCCTCCTCCTCCTTATTAATATTAACATTATTATTATTCACAAAAAACAATAGTGTACACAGCAAACAAGATGACTATGCTGGGTTTCGTATCACAAATCACTGGTCGAACACTTCCCAAGTGTTCAGGACTGCGTGATGTATCGACGGATTATGTGAGTAGATCCCAGCAAGGTGGCCTTCTGCAGCTGACCAATGGTGATCTTGTCAGCGCCAATTGTTTTTAAGTGCTTGCCTAGGTCTTTAGGCACAGCACCCAGTGTGCCAAGTACCACTGGAACCACCTGCACTGGTTTATGCCAGAGTCTGCAGTTCGATTCTCAAGTCCTAGTATCTGGTGATTTTTTCAAGTTGTTTCTCGTTGATTCTGCTGTCACCAGGTATGGCAATGTCTACGATCCACACTTTTTTCTTCTCCACAATCATGATATCTAGGGTGTTGTGTTCCAAAACTTTATCAGTCTGTATTCGGAAGTCCCACAGTAGTTTTGCATGCTCATTTTTGATCACTTTTTCAGGCTTATGATCCCACCAGTTCTTTGCTACAGGCAGATGGTAGTTGTGACACAAGTTCCAGTGGACCATCTGAGCGACTGTGTTGGGACATTGTTTCTAGTCAGTCTGAGCAATTGTCTTGCAACAGCTCAGTAGGTGATCAATGGTTTCATCTACTTCTTTGCAGAGTCTGCATTTGGGGTTATCAGCCGATTTTTCTATTCTGGCTTTGATTGCATTCGTTGTGATGGCTTGTTCTTGGGCTGCAAGAATCAGGCCTTCTGTTTTTTCCTTCAGTGTTCCATTGGTCAGCCATAACTTTAATCTTTTCGAGGAAATGTCCATTCAGTGCTTACTTACACTAGCTGTCAGCCCGAGTTTGCATTGCTGTTTTCCTATATTGATTCTTGGTTTGCTGCATTTTGAGCAGCTTCCTCTTGTTGACTTCCATCAAAGCTGGTTCAACACTGTCTTTCACGTAATCTGTCATAATTCTGTTATTATTATTATTATTATTATTATTATTATTATTATTATTATTATTATTATTATTCCAAACTAGAGCAACACAACTTTCATCCATGATATACCTTCTTCTTAGCCTGCATGTAAAGCCTGTCAAGGATACTCTTCTCTTTGCCTTGGGTTTGACTTTGTAAATGCTTTTTAGCTGAATCACTGGATAAATAATGATCCTCTTGACAATTTCTTTCTCCCCTTAGCCTTCTGGAGAACACTCAGACTACTCTTGGCTTCTTCTTAAGCCTTCTGAACCAGCAACCTTCACCATTCTTAATGGACTCTGCATAAGCAAAGGTCGGAAGAAACCAAAATGCCAACTCCCAGCTCAACTCTCTTCCTTTCTAGCTTCTCTTGCTTGGTTCTTTTAAGCCTGCAGTTTGTTGATGTGCTGCCTCTTGCTTTCCAGCTTCTGACAAGTCTGTACATCCACAGCTCAGCCAGATTCCTTCTTGGCTGAAGCATCCAAGGGCAATGGGCAAATAAGGTTATGTCAGCAGTATCACAGCATCATGACACAAGCTGCCAAGGATGGTTACCACTTTTCTTCTTTGATTTCCTTGTCAGCGGTAGAGGAAATGGGGCTTTACTCCCGCATAAATAAGCTGTATTCCATGTTACAGGCTAAAGCATCCCCCAACCACTTCAAACCATGAATAAATGTAGCTATATTAACCATTTAAGTTGGTACCACTGAGAATGCAATAAAATGTAGTTTATCCTCACTTGAGTGAAACTAATGTTTAAAGGGCTACTAACCATTCCTCTCCTCAGTATATCCTTTCCACTTTTAGCCTCCATTCTCCCTTTCTCCTTTTTTCTTTTTCTAACTGAGAATTACATTCCAAGATCAGAAATCATGCTAATTTCTCACGGGTAGTCTGCACTGGGCTATGCTTTTTAATAAAATGCTCTTGTACTTTTGCAAAGTTTGTGATATTTCTGAACGTGTCTGTCTGTCTATCATCTATTATCTATCATCTGTGTGTGTGTGTGTGTGTCTGTCTGTCTCTCTCTCTCTCTTCATTGTCTGTCTGTCTGTCTATCTAGGTATCCATCTCATGGTATTCTGACTCTGGATGGTATACAAGAAAAAGAAATAATAAAAAAGTAAGAGTTAAAAAAAAAGCATTTAAAACACAATCAAAGTTACTATGAATGGAGTAGCAAAGTTATTGTTATGGGCAATTAATATTTCCTTCTTCTCTTATTTCTTCATTGGTCCTCCTTACACAAAATACCATGGCACTGAATCAAAAAGGCAGTAAATTGTTATTCTCACAATACATCCAGTAATGTAGGGTGTCTTTTTTCTCCTTCCTTTCCTTTGGCACCAGAAGCATTTTATTGACCCATAAACCTAGAAGGGATTTAAAGATCATCATCCAGCTACAAGCTTTCTCAAATATTGTTAGCATGAGTCAAAAAAAATTACTGATGTTCCTAACGAAAGATCAAAGTAAAAAGAGGTCATACTGAGGAGGGGGGGGAGGGGGAAGTCCTGAGATACCATTTTGTAGCAAAAGGTCATCCAAAACAACATTGTTCTTCACTGCTGATTGTTACCACAACTGGACCACCCAAACATTCAGTTCCTTCTTGAGTTAAATTTAGTTGGTTCATATTTACATTAAAGCAATGCAAAAACCTTCCTTGCAATTTCTGAGAAGCTTCCTTTGATTGAGACAAAGACACCTGTTTCTCTAGTTCATTCTCATGATGCTTGAGAATTTATTTACTCTCTTAGGTGTTTTTTCAGTGAGTTTTACTGCAGGAAATATATTTTCCAGGCTGGACTTTCTTTCAGAATAATTCTGGAAGGTTTACAAGAGAACAGCTAAAACAAACATGACTGTAATGGCCCTTACTGTAGGTGCTACCAGGAAGACAGGTACATTTTGCATCAATTACATCTTACAAAGTCTCTTCAGAGGCTACCCCATGGAATTTAACCTAAAGTAATCCAAATCTGAAGTGATTAATTTGTGACATTTGCTAGTGGCTCCATTCCAAGAAAGGTCAGAACAGATGCACCAGTCAATATTTAGGAAAGACTGTCTTGGCTATGGCTTCCATCTGTTCTTCTAGTAGGGGCCACTAGCTAGAAGTTTCTGGATCTGCTTCTTCAAAAACAAAACAAAAAACAAAAAACTCACCCTGAACCAATGGTAGAATTAACCTGGGATAGGATCACTTGTGAATCAACAGTTCTTCCATTTTGGTGGAATTAGCTTTAGCTTGCTTTTTCCCATCTAAACCAAGCTGAGTTTTCCACTTGCTTCAGATATATAATGTCTCCTACTATCTCCATCTGTCTGGTGAAATCAGGCATATATCTCAGGCACCATCAATATAATAATATCATCTTATGGGACCCATGAGATTTGCCTTGCTGGTGGAGATACCTACACTTTGGAATGACAGTCCCCTAGAGATGTGTATTGCTTCCACCTTAAAGACCTTCTAAAAACAATTAAAGTTATTCTCCTAGGCCTTGGAATAAGATGGATCCCATGATTTTATTGCATTAACTTTCTGGATGGCTTTGCAACCTACTTGATGTTGATGAATCCCATCTCTGACTTGCATCTTGATGTAAAGTGTCTCTCTTTCTCTCTCTCTCCCTGTCTCTTTCCATGTCTCTCTCCGTCTCTCTCTGTCTCTCTCTCTTTCCATATCTCTGTCTCTCTCTCTGTCTCTCTGTCTCTCTCTCTCTCCATGTCTCTCTCTGTCTGTCTCTCTCTCTCCATGTGTGTGTGTGTGTCTCTCTCTCTCTCCATCTCTCTCTCTCTCCCCATGTGTTTGTGTGTCTCTCTCCGTGTGTGTGTGTGTCTCTCTCTCTCCGTCTCTCTCTCTCTCTCTCTGTGTCTCTCTCTCTCCCTTTCTCTCTCTCTCTCTCCATGTCTCTCTCCCTCTCCCCCCTCTCTCCCTCCATGTTTCTCTCTCTCCATGTCTCTCTCCGTCTCTCTCTCTCCATGTTTGTCTCTCTCTGTGTGTGTCTCTGTCTGTCTGTCTCTCCCCCCCATGTGTTTGTGTGTGTGTGTGTCTCTCTGTGTGTATGTGTGTGTGTCTCTCCGTGTGTGTGTCTCTGTCTCTCTCCGTGTCTCTCTCTCTCCATTTCTCTCTCTCTCCCCCGTCTCTCTCTCTCTCTTTCTCTCTCTCTCTCTCACACACACACACGTCTCTCTCTCTCTCTCTCTCATCCCAAGGGTGTTTTTTCAAGAGGCAACTGGACTTCTTGGTTTTTCTTTGAAGATGGTCGCTTCTCATCCAAGAAGCTTCTTTGGCTCTCAAGCTTCTTGGGTGAAAAGTGAAATAACAACCAGAAAGTCCAGTTGCCTCCTGAAAAAGCACCTTTTTCTCTAGTTGACCTGAATGACTGAGAAACTCCAGAGACATTTTTTTTCTCTCTCTCTCTCTCTCATCTGTTTTTGTGAGGTTGTTGTAAAGTTACATCGAGGGATAAATTCTTCATTCTCTCCCTGTGTAATCATGTATCTGTGCCCCACTTCTCTGAATTTATCTTATCCTCAACTGCATTTGGATAAAGCTTGCCAATCTTGTAACACACACACACACACACACACATACACACTTCTCCTCAAGCTCTTTAATGACAAACATTGTGGAAATCAAACTATAATGGAAGGGTCCCCCAAATCCCTTATATTGTATTGTATTGTATTGTATTGTATTGTATTGTATTGTATTGTATTGTATTGTATTGTATTGTATTGTATTGTATTGTATTGTATTGTATTGTATTG
>BHEV01005793.1:0-15204 GCA_004319985.1 Emydocephalus ijimae | reverse complement strand
TCCTTTATAAGGAGGAGGTTCTATTAAATTTTTTAAAAGAGGTTGTTGCTGGGTCTCTAAAGCAGTCATAGCAACCTTCCAATATATCAAAATTTCAGCTGTTGCCTGTGGCTCTTCATGAAGGATAATTCCAATTTTCCTCCACATGTCTATCTTTAAAAAGCCCTTCTCTGTATACCAGGGACATTGCTGCCAGATCTCTTGCAGCAGCTCTCTCACATTACCTTTTGAAAGAACTATTTGNCGTACCACCTGCAGTGGATCACATCGGGGTCACCACTTGTGGTGGTCTCCCATGGAAAGAATGAGACACAGGCTGGTGTACTCGGGATGGGAGCCCAGAGTAAAATTCCAGTGCTCCCTTTTATTGAGATTTTTGTACATAGTAAGCATTCACATTGTGGATTACAATAATTAGATATAGTACACAGAATTGTTTACAGTTGTCTGAGCTGCTTAATTGTTTCTGGTGTTTGCTTTTAATTTCCTTGCTTTATCTCAGTGACCTTTAGGCAGACATGTATGTATAAGGTTTTAGACTAATCATTATCCAATACCCAAGTCAAAGTTTATTCCCACATCTCCCCTGTTTTCGTTTTTTGATGATCGCGGATGCCTCAGTAGCTTTTCGCCATTTGCAACAGCAGTTCTCCTTCCGTAGTTAGGATTAGGCCATCTAGAGAGTGGGCAGAAATTGTTTTTGGCTCCCCAATATTGTATGTCTATTCCACTAAAGTAAACCTTCCCGCCCCCCTCTCTCTCCCCCTCCTCCCTTCTGTTTGTGTGTATGTGTGTGTGTGAGAGAGAGATTTAGGAGCAGCTGCTGTCTCATTCAGTCCCCCTTCACATGGGCAGCTACATGAAGATAGCTTTTCTTTCCATCATTACCTACTTTTCATGGACACAAGAGGAACAGTTGGTTGGTGTCACATTCCTTAGGATCTGAATGGATGACATAGTCATGCTGCACTTGGCACAAACTGGTGATGCCTGGGTCAAGGACAGATGCACTGATTCAAGTCATTAGGTATTTCATATCATTTAATTGCTTGATCTAAAACATAAACCTCTCTCTTATGTTACCCTTGAGCAATGGGAAGCAAAGAAGAAACAAAAATTCAAATAATGTGTTTAAGCCAAAAGAAGGGTTCGATCCTCTTGAAGCATATTAACTGTTTTGAGGGAAACAGGAAGCTAGACAGGCTTCTCCTATCTTTTCCCCTTTATGAATTCCAAATGTAAATGTACAAAACACTTTTCCAGAAACACTTCTTGTTTTATGGGGCAACTCAGTAAAGTGAGTCCCTTGGATTGCAAGGCAATCAAACCTGTCAGTCCTAGAGGAGACCAAGCCTGACTGCTCTTTAGAATAGGAGTCTCCAACCTTGGCAACTTTAAGCCAGGCAGACTTCAACTCCCAGAATTCCCCAGGTAGCTGGCTGGGGAATTCTGGAAGTTGAAGTCCACCTGGCTTTAAGTTGCCAAGGTTGGAGACCCTTGCTTTAGAAGGCCAGATCCTGACGATGAAACTCAAATACTTTGGCCACCTAATGAGAAGGAAGGACTCACTGGAGAAGAGCCTAATGCTGGGAAAGATTGAGGGCAAAAGAAGAAGGAGACGACAGAGAATGAGGTGGCTGGATGGGGTCACTGAAGCAGTAGATGCGAGCTTAAATGGACTCCAGAAGATGGTAGAAGACAGGAAGGCCTGGAGGAACGTTGTCCATGGGGTCACGATGGGTCGGACACAACTTCACGACTAACAACAACAACAACAAACTGAAAGGCAGAGTAGCACTGAAACTGAGTATGTGTTTTCCTGAAAGGTTATAAGTACTCTGCACAGTTCCTTTTGTTAGCTAAACCCTGTAGCAGACAAGTATATGCATTCTAATCCAAACTATGAGGAAATCTCTTTTTGACAACCCAGGGCAGAGAAAAATGAGTCTGTTGCCTCAGCAAATGAGATCGTTGTGATCACTTGGTGCAGGGAGAAATAAATGCAGAGTCAAATGATTCTGAATTGCAAGCCTAGGGAGTTCTTGGAGTCGTGCCAAGAAAGAATTTAATCCAGACCACTTTGTTGCAAGAGCCATAGTGGTGGGAGAATTATAACATCAGTTTTAACTCAATCACAGTGGACCATAGTAAAGCACATTTTGTAGAAAAGTTGACTGATTTTTTTCACATCAAAAAATAGCAGCTTTGCCTTTTAATGCAAGTGTGCAATTGCACAGTTATCAAATATATTTTTGCTAGAATTGATATTATGTTTTATCACGATGGTTCTGTTGTCTTTGGATTTATATTATGGCATATGAAATTGAAGGTAGGAATGTTTTTTCTCACTACATGAAAGTTATGTACGGAATGTCTTTTGGCAATTGAATCAAAGTTAATCCCACAAATTTATACACTTTTTAAAAAATTCAGTGAGTATTTATTAAATTTTTGAAGAAGAAATCAAGGAACTTTAATTTGCAAATACAAAGATTAACTATATTAGAAATAAACTTCAACTAGCTATTATAGAGAAGGGGAAAATAGTTCTCTGACATGAACCTGGGATTTGTGAAGAAAAAGGCTAGCTTCCAAACAATTAAAATTTCAAAAGCCATGCTGTAGTGAAATAGTGGAATAATCTGTAATAACTGCATGAAATAACTTTTATATTTTCACCCCACCCTATCCCACTAAGTAACAGCTGCACTTTTATTGCATGAGCAAGCCTTCTCTAAAATGTATTAAGAGTTGTTGAACATTCATATTGCACCAGGGTAAAATAAAACTGTTCAGAGGCGAGTCCTGGTTCTTTTTACAGTAAAATTCACTTTTAAGTAAACGTGAATAGGATTACAGGTCTGATGTTTTATCAGGGTGTGGGGGTTTTAGGTTTCTTGGAATTTTGGCTTCATGCTCTTCTTTGCTTGAGTACTTCTGGGAAATGCTCAAAAGAGATAAAGAAGACAACAGTTTAGAATAACTAGGCATCAGTAAAGAAGGAAGAATAATGTTCATGGTGATGCCAAAGTTGTTATTCTGTAAATATTTATAATACTGATGCAATCTGTCTATGCAAAATTCTCTATCGTCCTGGTGCATTTTTGATATTCAAGTTCTATTTCTCAGCAGAAAAATATGGTAGTATGAGTATAGTATGAGTATTCATAACAATAATTTCATTCTGTAAGTGTGTGTGTGTGTGTGTGTGAAAGAGAGAGAGAGAGAGAGAGAGAGAGAATGAACACATCCTGGAGTACATCAGTAAGATGGCACCCGAAGATCAGTACTGAGAAAATGTCTAAAACAACAGTAGACATGGGAGGAAGATCATACAAACGAAATGCAGTAGCAAGACAAGACTCTGCATGGGATAGCTGCAGTGGTTGTGCTGGAAAGGGCTGGATTAAAAGACAGCACTGAGGAACTGCTCAAAGCACAAGAACAGGCACTAAGCCCTATGTTGTGAATGTATAAAGGTTAAATAAAGTTATCTTGAGCTTGGAGCTAAGTGCAGGGTTCTGGCCCTGCACTTCTGATTGGCTGTTAATGGCAGGATCGGATTGGCCCGCTCAGGGGAATCTGATTGGCCATTAACGGAGCATTCGTATTGGTTAACGGAGCTAGCGCTCCTGGGTTGTTATTGTTTAAACAGTTATTGGGTTGCCTATATAAGGAAGGCTATCGCAGCCATCCTGTTGAGCTGTCACCATGTAAATAAAGAGTTGAAGTTCACCGTTTCACCGGCTCGTCTCTATCTTTCTCGCCCATGCTTCAAACTTAACACCCTAGATCCATAGAAGCAAGAGTCTAGCACACTAGGCAAGACCCAAGGTGCAGACTGTGCAGAGAGGCCTCAGAGGTAATCTAACACATAATGGTAGGATTTAAGTTGCAGGCAGGAACAGCATATATTGAGTGGCACAATCAAGTAGCTGGCATTGTGTACAGGAACATCTGCAAATATATGGGGTAGGCCCTCAGAAGTCCAGATGGAAGATTCCATCCAAGATTGTGGAGAATAACAGGGCTAAGATCCTGTGGGATTTCCAGATCCATGCTGCAGGTAAGTGGCAAATCAACCAGACATCATGGCAGTAGACAAAAAGCAGAAGACAGTGGTGATGATAGATGTACTGGTGCCAAGTTATAGCACCATCAGGAAGGAATATAAAAAGCTGGAAAAGTGCCAGAGCCTGAAGGAGGAATTAGAGAAGTTGCTGAAAGTAAAGGCCAAACTGGTCCTAATGGTAGTAAGAACACTTGAAGCTGTGAGTCATAAAAGCTAGGAAAGTGTTCCAGTAAATTCAGATCAACAGTAGAGCTCTCTGTCCAAAAAAGTGCTTTTGCGAAAAGAACTAAGATAACTGCACACAAGTCTCAAACTTCCAGGCCTCTGACAAAGGATCCAGTATTGAGGAAAACACATAGCATCCATCAGGATAAGAAGAGAATTTCTGGGGAAATGACTTGTACTTTTATTTCAGGACCAGACTATTTGGAATACTCAGAGTGACTAAACATTCAAATAGCATCAGTATTCTGCCTGTTCTGTACAAATACTGTACAAAGGCAGATAGATAAACTCCGCAAAACATCCATACAAAGTCTCTTTTATTGGTTCATCAGGCATCCTTATCAACTCACAGTTATGATGAGGTTCTTCTTAATGTCCAATCCTTTGCATATCTGCATTGTAGTGTAGGAAGATAATAAACTCTCATCCCCATGATGATGATGATTGAAGCAGCTGCATGGTAATGGCTTCAGGCAAGAGTGAGGGAGCCTCCCCCAACCCAACAAGGGTCAATTTAGTGACCAATCAGGATCACAGATGTGACTACATGACATGGACTACATTTCCCAGGATATCGTCATTACATTTACCATGATGCATTCCCTTAAGGGGACAGCTCTCAAACCCTAACTAACTATCCCAAATCCCATTAACTCTAAACTGTCTGGATAGCACAATCAGTGCATTTGTGTGTATCAGTATGTGTTGTATTAAATGCATTTGTGAATACAGTTGTAAATAATAACACATATAAAATCCATCCACTGCCCTTGTTTGTTTGAGTTCACAGGTTAGGTGCTGATCCTTCAAATTCTGAAAGTATGCAATCTGGCAGAAGCATTTTTGAAATATATTCTGAAGCAGTTGGTACTTGCTCTTGTTCTGGGTGATACTATGATTTTTATGGAAAGTTGTTAGGGGTTCAGAACGTTATTGAGGATTTGAATGTTTTGAACATCTTCACTGAGAAAGCATTCACATTTAAGGAAGCAAGTGACCCCTGTCCATCCTGTAGCTTTGTAAAAGATATGTCTGCTGGTGCTCTTGTCACAATCAAGACTGCTGCATCAGTGTCCTCTTTTATGTTAGTTTCAAATTTGGATGCAGGAAAGTCATGGACTTGCTCAGTTACAGCTGGGAGTTACAGCCTGGTGGCCAAGTAGTACATAGTGCTAATGAGAAGATGAGAATTGTACAAAGGAAGTGAAGGCTCTCTATAAGGATCAGAGTTTTTCCATGGTGGCTTGACTGGTATTCATATCAGCATCATTTTGATGCCATGTGAAGACTTTTATATTTTTCCAGACTTTTTAATAGGCTTGTAAATGACTGCTGTTAATAGATTTTTAAATGACTGATGTTGTTTTGCCTTCCTTTTATTTTGATTCAGATTGCATTGATTTTATATGTGTTTTATTGCAAACTACCCAGTTTGCTATTAGGTAGTTTAAAAAATAAAATAATAAAACAGAAATCTCAGTATTAGTGGGTTTTTTTTTTGTTAATCTAGTGTAGATGACAGACATAAAAGCTTAGATTTGTTTTTGCCCCACTGTGATTTGCTTTACTGAATAAAACTAAAGTTCTCCTCCTGACTTAATATTAACTGTATGTTTGTGTCTTCTGTATTTCCTATTCAAATTATTCCTATCTGTCTTAATCTGAGTCTTTGCATTGCTTTTATAGAAGTTTATAATTCTTCTCTACTGTACATTTTTATTCCTAGTCACAAATTTATAATTATCTATCTTGACTATTCCCTAATTCTTGGATACTTTCTTATTTCCCCAAGTCTTCAACTCTTATGGCCAAACTCAGTCCATTTACATTTGAAAAACCTTTTACTTCTACTCTCCTGACATGTATGGAACCTTTCTTCTCACCATCCATAGTCTTCTAGACCTGGAGTTAGTTTGTAAAATTCCATGCCTGGGCTGCTGTAGCAGGATTATTTTTGGCTCTTTCAGCATGTCTTGTCTATTAGATAACAGCTCCAAGGATTGCCCTTCCTTGGGTTCTGAATCTGTCATTTAGTGCTTATCTTTGAACCAGAGGCTTTTCCCTAGTATCTCTGCAGTTTTCTAGGTTCAACTCCGCTGTTTCACCTGCACTGGGTTTCTAATCCAGTTCATGGTACGTGTTCTCTGATTAAAAAGAAGGGAGAGCTGTTTTAAATCTGTTTCCCATTGAAAGCGGGAGCCGTCTAACTCCTGATTCCTCCACAATCAGAAACAGCAATCTTCCCAATCAAAGCTAATGCTGATTTCTATAACACTTTAACTCTCCACTCAACAGAGGTGGTAGTCAATAGGTTCTGACCAGTTCTGGAGAACTGGTGGCGGAAATTTTGAGTAGTTCAGAGAACCTGTAAATACCACCTCTGACTGGCCCACCTCCATCTATTCTCTGTCTCCCAAGTGCCAGCTGATCAGCTGGGTCTTCTTTTGTTGCCCTGTACAGGAGAGCATAGCTGGAAAGCAGGTTAGTGGGGTGGGAATGGGATTTTGCAGTAACCTTCCCCTGTCACCCCCACCAAGCCATCCCCACAAAACCAGTAGTAAAAAAAAATTGAATTCCACCACTGCCACTCAGTATTAAAAAATGGTCATTTTTATGATGTAAGCTTTTTTCAGTCTTGTTTTACAGCAGCAGCATTATAGGAAATTACATAATACATATATGCCTATAACATTAGAATAGTGTCTATTCTTAGATAAAGATTTTCTGTGAACTTAAAAATGCATAAAATAATTTCACCACATGCAGATGAACTTTTTATTACTTTGGAATAAAATAGAACACCTGCTACTTTTCTTGATGAGTTCCTATAGTATCATTGTCATTCTAGGACTTTGATTTAGTGTATCAGATTTAGCCTGTGGGGCTTTTTTGTACTGAAAATATCTTTCCCTTGCTCAAGTTGTCATAGTATTTCCATAGCATTATAGTTTATATAATTTCCCTTCCTGTTTAATGTATTTAGATGAGAGCCCAGCCCTGATTGTCGTTTGTAGCTTCCTACCCAATGTTAGGACATTACAGCATTTTCATAAGGATATATAAAGCATCAAAGCTGGTGCTTTGCAACACATGGAAGCATGAATCAAGGACTTTTCTTCAAATCATTAAACAGTCTGATGTATTTTGTAAGGCACACATGGAAGCTTCTGAAATGCAAAAGATACCCTACTCTTGCACATCGATACAATGAATTCATAAAAGATGCTTGGCAAACCACACTGTTTGAGTGAAGGGCTCCTTCTTGCTTGGCTGCTTTCAAGATTGTCTAGCTTGTATGTATGTGCATGCATCGGCAACATTTCTGCTGGTATTGGCAGTGCGTCATTTCTACATTTGTATATACATGTCCAGACAGTGGAGGAAAGCCTTTGAAGCAGTTCTGTCAGCCTGTCAAAAGAGGTGGTTACTACAAGGAGAGATGCTTTGCTTGTGCTAATAGGATTTGTGAAACACTCCTTTTGATTGCTTTGCACACCCCTAAATGTTATGTCAGCAGAAAGTTATATCACCATGGCAAGGGGTAGTCTCAGAGGATTCATTACTATGGAAATTAGAAAAGGGGGATTCCAGATCAGAAGATGATTTAAAGTTCAGAACTTAACCTTTTGATTTTAGGGTTAAATCACACAGCAAACTAAGAAATGAGCAATCCACCTTTTTCTTTGTTTCTCATAATTGTCCATAGCAAAAAGTTGCTTAATACTTCATGATGAGAGAAATTGGATTCAAATTCACTCAACACTTGCTTTGTTGACAGAAAATATTATAATTATTCCTTTTTATTAATAGATTGCTTGAAGCATATACTGTATTTATCCCATTTTGAGATATGGGAAAAATGCATGCTTTTTGTTATATATGTTGTGCCAGCTTTGGCATAAGAAATAGATATTGGTCTTCTATGATAGTATCAGTGATTGTTTAGTCCTCCTCTGCCTTGTTTCTCATATAAAACCCTATTAACAAATCTATACTGTTGCTCTCTTGTTAACAAAGCAGTTTTGTTTTCTGTCCCTCTACAGTTGCTGAAGTTCATACTATCTCCACCTATTAGTTGTTAGAACATACACTAATTTATAATGGGTTACCAGCAGTTTTAATTAGTGATTTCATCAAAGTAAACAATCAAAACTCAGACAGTGTTGGGTGACAATCCCTGTCAAATATGAAATGTTACATTGCTGTACCAGATATGACATATTACATAATTCCATCAAGAAAGGCTGAAGTCCTAAAGCTCATGATTAATATAACCCTTCACTTGCAATGACCTCGTGTCACCTATTTTATTTATTTATTTGTTTGATTTGTCAATTGCTTACAAGATAATAGGTATAAGTATATACATAGTTATGAATACATGAAATGGGTACATATAAGAAAAATAAAAGAAACAATAGGACAGGGACGGTAGGCACATTGGTGTGCTTATGCACGCCTCCTACACACCTCTTAGGAAAGGGGTGAGGTCAATAGTAGACAGTCTAAAGTTAAAGTTTTTGGGANTATCTATTGTGTGCTCTTGTGTTGTTATGGTTGAAGCTGAAGTATTCATTGACAGGTAGGACATTGCAATGTATGATTTTATATACCATACTTAGATCAAACCGAAGACGGTGTAATTCAAGATTTTCTAGGTCTAGAATTTCGAGTCTGGTGGCATAAGGTATTCTACAATGAGTAGAGGGGTGGAGAACTATTCTTGTGAAATATTTCTGGACTTTCTCAACTGTGCTAATATCAGATACGTAATGTGGGTTCCAGACCGATGAGCTGTATTCGAGTATTGGTCAAGGAAATGTTTTGTATGCTCTAGTTAGTAGTGTGATATTACCAGAGAAAAAGCTACATAGGATTAGGTTAACAACTCTTAATGCCTTTTTGGCTATGTAGTTAGAGTGGGCTCTAGCACTTAGGCCATTAGAGATGAGTATTCCAAAGTCCTTTACAGAGCTTGGATCATCAACAAGATCTTGACTATTCAGCTTGTATTTTATTTTCTGATTTTTTTTGCCCATATGTAAGACAGAGCATTTATTTGTTGAGATTTGAAGTTGCCATTTGTTTGACCATTCTGATCCATAGTCAAGATCTTTTTGAAGGGTAGCAATATTGTCTGTGATATTGAACAGCTTTACATCATCAGCGAAAAGAACACAGTTTCTCTTAATATGATCACAAAGGTCATTTATGTAGAGTATGAAGAGAGTTGGTCCTAGAACACTGCCTTGGGGGACACTACTATTGACAGGTACAGAATTTGATAGGACGCTTCCAATTTTGACCATTTGTTGTCTGTTTGACAGGAATGCTTCTATCCAGTTATGCAGTTGTCCAGAGATACCATAGGATTTTATTTTTAGGAGTAGTTTGTCATGTACCACTGAATCAAAAGCTTTACAGAAGTCTATATAGATTGCGTCATTGTTTTGCCCTGATCGAGTTGTGTAGTCCATATGTTTTTGCAGTGTAAGAGTTGCAGATTACAGGATAGTTTTTTTCCTGAAACTAAATTGTTTATTGGAGAGTAGGTTGTTTGTCTCTAAGTGGAGGATAATGGATTGGTTAATAATTGATTCCATGACTTTAGAGGAGACACAGCATAAGGAGATTGGTCTGTAATTTTCAACTAGGCTGGGGTCTCCCTTTTTGAAGATGGGGATGGCCGTGGCTTGTGATCACAGGTTAGGCAAGGAGCTGGTCCTGAAAGATTTTTCAAAGATTATGCTTAGAGGTTCAGCTATGTCAGTGGATAGCTTTTTAAAGAAGTAGGCACATATTCCATCTGGTCCAATAGATAGAGATGGTTTTAAATTGCGTAGTGCTTTTTCAACATTGTCTTCTGTAAAATCAGTATGTATTAGATCATTGTAGTTGTCTGTGGTTCGGCTAGGAAATACTGGGCATGATCCATTGCTGTTTACAAATACTGAGCCTAAGAATGCGTTAAAGATGTTGGCTTTAATGGTGTCGTTGCAGTTTTTACCATTAGGTCCTATCAGGGGTGGGGTGGACCTTGAGTCTTTTAGTTTGTTGTTTACAAAATTGTAAAAAGTGAGGGTGGAATTGGTGCATAGAAGGTTTTTCTCTTGTTTAATGTGATAATTGGTGCATTCAGTCTTTATCTGGTGGCATAAATTTTTGTATCGGCTTTTGAAATTGGCAACATGACCAGATTTCTTTTTCCACCAGAGTGATTTCTTTTTGGATTGAAGTTTCCTTATTGTTATGGGTAATCTGTTTTTGTTTTGTTTTGTTGTTGTTGGTACATATAGTTTGATGACTCTTTTGACTTCAAGTAAAAATATGTTGTAATGGTCTTCAACAGTATTGTATCCAGTGAATAGAGATTGCCAATCAAGGGATGAGAGATCGTTGTCTATAAAATCATAGTTGCCTTTTTTGAAGTTATAATTGGGGATTACATCATTGGGATGATTTTCGTGTGGGCGTATGTTGAGGCAAAAGTCAATCATATTGTGGTCACTGCTGGAAAAGGGTTCTTTAGTTTGTATTCCGTAAATTAAATTCAAACTATTGCAGAAGATGAAATCGAGGCAGTTGTTTAGTCTAGTGTTGTTGGTTACTGGTTGTTCCATCCCAGATTTGTAACAGCATTGTAGAAGGTTGCATGTATGGGTTCAGCTGTACATTCATTTAGTGTCCAGTCAATATGAGGTAGATTGAAGTCACCAAAAAAGATAAAAGCGTGTGGGCAGGATGCTGCCCATGTTAGTAGTGTATTTAGCTTGTTTACATGTTCGATGTCATAATCAGGTGCTCTGTAACATAGTAAAAATCGAAATGTGATATTTAAGGATAGTTCACAGATGATGGTCTCAGGAAGAGCAAGCTCCTGGGTAACTTGGACGTTTTTTAGATGCAAGGACTTTTTATAGAAGATAGCAACACCACCTCCTCTACGAATTTCACGATCTGATTGGTAAACATGATAGTCTCTTACTGTGGTAATGGAGTCAGGGAGAGATGCATTGAGCCATGTTTCACAGATAAATATGATGTCGAATTTAGCCATATTTAGTAAGAGGAGAAATTCAGGTATTTTATTCTCAAGGCTTCTTGCATTGAATAGCTTGCATTTAAGGCCAGCAGTAGTTGGAATTGAGGTAGTTAGGGGCGTGCGTGCCTAGTCTTGGATGATGGTGGATTGGTTGAGGTAGGATTGTGGTTGAAGGTTAAAGCTGAGTTGTGGGTTGTGTGACTTACTTTTGATACCGTCAGCATGGTGGTCAATGTACAGGTCCTTCTCTCCATTGTCTAGATGTTTTTTGAGTTCAGTGCGGAGTACACGGGAGTGGGCATGTTGCTGTATGGTTAGGTCAGGGCGACAATGGAGGTTCTTGTGGTTGGTGTTGGTTTTGGCGAGTGAATTTATAGTGTAAATGAATTTACGTTTGCTTGATTCATTTTTGCAAATGACCCTGCAGAAGCGTAGGGCCACAGAGCCATCTCTGTTTTTAAGCTCTTGGCCAATGTGGGAAATATCAAGTATTTTATCAGGGGAGATGGTTGATGCTTGATAATCACTGATGTTTTGGACAGTTGTGATGTCATCATTATCACTGATGTCCTTTAGACCAAATAAGATGGCGTTTGGACATTTCCGTTCACGCTCAACAGCTTCTCTGATGAGGATTGGGATATCATTATTTGTCTGGCTTATGTTTTTTTGTGGATTGGGTTGTGGTTGTTGGGTAGAGATTTGGTTTGTAGCTGTTGGATGTTCAGGTTTTTGCGTTATGTCTTTTTTTTCAAGGTTGGATAATCTTTCTTTTAAGGCGTCCAGGGATGCTGCTATGGTGTCAAGGGATGTTATTCGTGTTTCAATGGTATCAACTCTTTCCAACAGATCCAGTTTGGGTCTGCATGATTTGCAGAGATATGGAAACTCATTGGATGATTCTAGGTATTGAATCATTTGCTAATCCCAAGCATTCATGATGAGCGTGTTTGTTACATAGAGAACATTTGATGGAGTTTTCATTATCCTTTAGAGTTTTGTAGCATTTAAGGCATGTGCAGGAGTCTTGTGGTTCTTTGGTGGGGATTACTTTCTCTTTAGGTTGTGGTTTGGCATTGGATTTTTTTCTTGGCATGGTAGGTTTGTTAAGATGGTACGTTGATTAAATTAATTAATGGAACAATTTTGGGTAATCAATATAGCCAATATCACACCAATCAATCAATTGCAGTAATCTCTCTAGTCAAATAATTTTCCTAAGCAACAATCAGCCTAATCAATTAAGACCTAGAGCATGACCATATTAAAAACCTATATATTGAAGCAAACCCTATTTTGAGTGCTTTTTGTAATAAAGAAAGCTCTAATAAAAGTTTATTTCTGTTGAGTTCATTGCGTTTTTGATCATGAAAATTACTTCTTCAGTGTAATCTTTGGTTCTCATAAGCAACATTGCAATTCTGATGAAGCTGATGAGGAACAGAGGAAAATAGAAGCAATATCGCACAATAAACTGTGAAATGTTGAACAGATTCCTTATATATTTCAGCAAAGGACCTCTGGCAAGTGAGTAAATGGCTTTTACTTCTTGATTGTAAATACCAGTGGCTTAATTCAACTTAAAGATTTGATTTATCTTTTGCCATCTGAATTAACACTACCTTTGAAGGAAGCCCTGTTCATATTACTGTGATGACTGCTATTATCAGGAATCTTCTGGGAATATTTGAGATCTGGAATGCAGCTATGATTCTATTTTAACAGAGAAGTTACGCCAATTTTATTGTGATGTGAGTTATGTAATTCAAGTGAAAACAGGCCTGTTTGTGACTGCAGGATTGATTCATGGATCAGGATTGATTCATGGACCAGCCAGAAAGCAAGCGCATATGATAGAAGTGTCACAATCTTGTTCTGAAGATGATGAGACCCTTTCCTCCAATATCATATGACTCTATGTATTTATTTAATAAATTAAATAAATAAATTACATTATCAATTTTTAAATTGATGTGTTATTTTTCCCCAGTCTTTTAATATGTTGCAGTATAAAGACATTTGAAAGAACATTTATTACATTATATGGGATACAAATTCTCTTATTTCAAGAGGCCAGAAAAGATGATAAAAAGTTATTCATGGAACTGATATACTACCTAATCCTGCAAAGGTCACTTTCCCTAGAATTAAAACAATAAAATCAGGACCAGCTATGGAAGATGGATCTTATACATATTTCAACATTTTCCAAAGAAAATCGAAGGAATAAAATTAATTTTATTGGCCATACGTGTACTATTAAATCAGTCCAATTATCTGAAAAGTTAATAAAAAAGGTAGCTGCTGCCTTTCCAAAGTAGGTGTTGTTCTGAAAATTACACACAGGTACAGAAATCTTAAACATTTCTATGAAGAAACTTTCAGAATGTTAGTGTTTATCACTTTGTTAGTGATAGTGAACTAAAGTTCATTTCATAGAGATAGTTAATTGCACTCTGAAAAGGAAAGTAAAAGTAAATTTAAGATATTTTACAAATAGAACATTTGGGCCAATTTATTTAGGACTAAAGCACTTACTGCTATGGCAACCAGGTCACATCTGACCCAGAAACTTGTCTAATAGACTGTACAGGAAAACAGTAAAAAGCAAAAGTAAGTAGAAAGATTTTAAGTTGGGAGGTCACATCAAAGTATCCAGTCTGAAAGATTTGAAAATGGCTACTAGAAAACCAACATAAATGAACAAGGTGTGAAAGAGTGATATGTAGATTAAAAGACTATGCAGAATGTATATACCTGTAAAGAACTATTTTTATTCAAAACAGCTCTAGAAGAAGATCCCTATTTATTTATGTGAAAACTGATGAAGCATTATAGGTTTCCAGACATTATAAATTCATTATTTCATTTTGTCAAAGGAAA
The DNA here is from genome assembly GCA_004319985.1 of Emydocephalus ijimae. NCBI lineage: Eukaryota > Metazoa > Chordata > Lepidosauria > Squamata > Elapidae > Emydocephalus > Emydocephalus ijimae. The sequence goes on along the minus strand of BHEV01005793.1, from coordinate 982 downwards.
AAATAGAAAGTGGACAAGTACTATCTTTCTAACATAGTTGTTTCTCAAAAAAGTACTCATAATATCTTTTTACATTAGGCCAAATACCTCCTAATTTAAGTCAGGCATAGCCTGTTTTTATAACTCCTAGTGATGTCACAGATTAATCACATCAGGTTTAAATTCTTGACATGTTTGAAAAATCAATAAGACCCAGGAAGACTAATTTTATAATATATTGCTTTGATTTGATGAAATGGTATCTGTTATGCTATCTAACATTGTAATGGAATGTGCACTGCAGCAGCAGTGGAGAAAATTTTGACAACTCAGAACTTTCCCAGAAGGAGATCTGGATTAAGAGATTGTGCTATCCTGAGCTGGAGTGGGGAGGGGGAAAAAGTTTATGATAACTGCAGCCTAGAATATCTCAGGATATATCCAGTAGATTAGAAAGCTATAGCTTTAGTTTGACAAGATTGTCTATTAGGTGTAAACAAAAAAAGGATTGGACTGCATTGGATCTCATAGTCTCATTTCTGAGCTTAAGCCTGATAGATATAGTTAGAAAGAATTGGCAAAAGATAAAAAGCAGATTTTGGTTTATATATATTTTTTTCATTACAAGAGTCAACAGAGACATAACAACAGCTTCATGTAGTTGAGTAATAATTTGACATTCCAGGTTTTTCAGACTAATGAGCAATTTGATCTCAATGTTTGACATTAATGAAAGTAGTCTTCTCAATGCAATATATGAATGTTGCCAGTTAATGAAAAGTATTCTGCAAGAAATATGTTGTCTTTGGTGAAAAAAATTATGATGATTATATGATGAATGTATCCTTTCTTTTATGTATACTGAGAGCATTTGCACCAAGACAAATTTCTTGTTTGTTCAATCACACATGGCCAATAAAGAATTTTATTCTATTCTATTCTATTCTATTCTATTCTATTCTATTCTATTCTGTTCTGTTCTGTTCTGTTCTGTTCTGTTCTG
>BHEV01005790.1:0-18816 GCA_004319985.1 Emydocephalus ijimae | reverse complement strand
ATTCCCCCCTCCCACCTTTGTCATGACAGCCCAGAGAAATAGCAGAGAAAGAAGAGAGAAAGATATGTTGAGGGCTGACAGGGGGGCTTTCTTTCTGAGAAGATGCAGGCTTTTAGACTGCTCAAACCATGGGAGGTTTGTGAACAACCCAGGGGGAGGTCTAACCAAGTTGTGCCCTGTAATTGTGTGATGTTTTGAAGATGTTATTCAACACAGGCAAATGCTCGGGAAGACACACTGGGAGGAACAATTAAACTATTCACATTCCTGATGGCTTCTGAATTAATGGCAGCCTCTCAGGAAAATAATACCAACTTTGCTCTGGACAATTTGATGAAGATGTCAGCGGTAATTAAGGGAAGAGGCACGTTGCTAACATGCTTTAATCGGGGTATTTCAGAATTCACAGGAAGGACAGAAATATTGAGAGAGTAAGCTTAAATTTTTTTTCCAGACCTTTCTATTTTATTTATTTGATTTTTTTTATCCTGCCTTTATTACTTTATAAGTAATACTCCTTCATCTTCCTATTTTCCCCATAATAACAATCCTGTGAGGCAAGTTGGGTGTGAGAGAGTGATTGGCTCAATGTCACCCAACCAGTTGTCATGTAGGACTAGAACTCTCAGTCTCCTGGTTATTGGCCCAAAGTAATCCAACTGGCTTTCTTGCCTAAGAGACTAGAAGCCACAGTCTTCTGATGATTGGCTCAAAGTTACCCAGCTGGCTGTCATGCCTAAGTTGGGACTGGAACTCATGGTCTCCTGGTTATGGGCCCAAAGTCAACAAATTGGTTTTCTTGTCTAAGGTAGGACTAGAAGTCGCAGTCTCCTCGTTATTGGCTCAAAGTCACCCAGCCAACTGTCATGCCTAAGATGGAAATTCTTATAACTCACAATCTCCTGGTTTTTAAAATAACCAAAATTGCTTCCACTTTGGCATTACCTTCTAATAATAACAATATACTGTACGTTTAAAATAGGGAAGAGTGGTAGACCTTTCAGAAAGTGAAAATGCCTCTTCATCTACTCCATGTCTTGCCAAAAATATGTTTTAGGATGAGATGCTGTTTCCCTACTAGATCTCACTCCAAGATTGCAAATTGTAGCATTTTTCCTTATTTGGGGTGGGTGAGGGGGCTGGAAATAAGTTAGCTATTTGGTCTGGAGTTGATTAGTTTCCTCTCCTCCTCATATGAAGATACTGCATGGATCTTGAGAAGAAATGGGTCCTTTAAATCTTCTATCATTGTTCAAGGGAAAAGAACTGCAATTATTTCCCAAAACGACAGTTCTCATGCCAAGCCTTATATTGAGCTCATCTTTGTTACCAAGAAGTGGGACAGTGCCCTCGTTATCTCTGCCCTTCTCTGCTCCTTGTCCGAAATGGAGGAAGGGAGCAGCAGCAGAGAAATGGCAATTCCACTAGCTCACTTCACGTTTCTCACCATAGATTTCTTTTTACAAGAAGCTACATGCAAACTGTCTTCAGCAAGGGTTAAACTGAACAAATTGGATTAGTGTGGAGATAGACATCTAAATTAATGCTACCAACGGCTACCTTTTCAAATACGACCTAGTACTTGATCCTGTGAATCATTCAAAAACGGGCTTCCAAGACTCCATTGATTTGCTTAGTTTTTCTTAAATTCAACATATATTGTTTGGAAATGCCAAGAGGATTGAATCTGTTATTACTGCTGCAGTGTTTTGCACTTTATAGAAGTCTGATTTAAAAAGAGAGAGAAAGAAAGCCTGCTGTTCAGATCCAGTGTATGCTGCTTCTGAAAAGGAAATCTGTTCAAATCATTTATTTATTGACTGATCTTCAGACAAATATTGTATTTCTGAGCAGTTCATGGTAATAAGAAAGGAAAGAACAAGAGCTTCACCATCACACTGATGACAAACTAAAAAGGACCAGGTACACAAATGAGTGGGAGTGGGATATTTCCTGGAAGAGGGAAATTGGATGTTCAAAGTCAAAAGAAAACAGTGAGTAATAATGATCATTGATTTAGGTTCTGGTATTCTAATGTTCTTGCTTGAGTAATATTTGGTGATTCTTATTCATGATCCAACAGTTGGGTCTAGAAATCCCAGGTGATTGCTGGGAAACCCTTCTTATGTCTTCAGGCAGGAGTGAAGCGAGCTTTCTGCAATTGTTATTTTTCTGACCAAGAAATGGGTCTGCTAGCTTGCTATTTGCTTTCTTATGCTGACATCGTGGAATTTCCAGATTCTATACTCCCGAAGGCTGGATTCCCACATGACGTTAAGAAATTATTTATTTAAAGTCAATTTATTGTGCAGATGAAAATTACAATGTTTAATTTTTTAACTTTGGTAGCATGTTTTTGTGAACTCTAATGATAAAGTTCACAAACCTAGAACCAAAGAACCTCAGTATGTCTATTTTGTGTATTATACAGTATTTTCAATGAATTGGGATTCCTGGAAGCTGTTTATTAAAAAAGCATTTCATCTTGAAGTGAGATCTTGATGAAATGTTGCTCAACATATCATTATTTGAAAATGAACAGTTACATCCCTTTAAGAGTAGGAAATCTGACTTCCAATCCCATGTTTGGCACGAAAGCCATCTGGGTAAACTTTTCTCCTTAAGAAGATGGCATGGGCAAGCCAGTTTGGTTTGATGTTAAGGCACCAGGCTAGAAGCCAGGAGATTGTGAGTTCTAGCATGGAAGCTGACAGAGTAACTTTGGGCCAATCAGCAGGAGATTGTGAGCTAGTCCCACCTTAGATGTGAAAACCAGCTAAGTAACTTTGAGCCAGTCACTCATGCTCAACCCAAATCACTTTACAGGGTTGTTGTAGCGGGGAAAATAGGAGAAGGAAAGAGTATTGTGTGTGTTCTCTGCCTTAAGTAATAAAGGTGGGAAAGAGATAAAATAAATAAGTCACACACCCCAAATTCTTACCTAGAACACTGCATAGACTTACCCAAACACTTTGTAGGAGTCCATCTGACTCAAAGATAAAAGAAAAAAAGTATTTAATAGCAAAATGTTCAGATCCTCTTCTGAGAAGATCATTTGTGTAATGTTATAATAATACAACAACTATTAATTTTGACCTAATGACTCAAAGACTAGGAGCTGGGCACCTGAATTCCAGCCCAGGCTTGGGTATAAAAATTTATGGATGACTTTGGGACATTTGCTTTCTCAGCTCTAAAAAAGAAGCCAGTGGCAATTCTCTTCTAAAAATGCTGCTAAGAAAACTGCATGAACTTGTCCATGTCCATATCCAGACATATATGTCACACACACATACAGTATTTCACTTCAGAATTATAACTGCAAGTATTGCTAAGGAGTGCATGACTCAAAATATTTTTAGTAACTGCATAATAAAAATAGTGTTGGCACTAGCACACACCTAAGCAAACTATATATGCTATATACATTTCTATAACATTTGGAAATCCATATTTTGAAACGATGGCTCCTTGGTTGACAAGTAAAAAAATAATCAACATTTTCCCATGCTTGAGGAGACATTTTTTAAAATTAATAAGCTGTGTAAAATATGGAATCAAATTAGCGCTTGGTGACAGTGTAGGTAAGGCTGAAGGAAGAGGAACTATGTGAGGAAATTAACTTTTCTGGAACAACAAATATACAAGAACATCTAAAATCAGAACATGTTTTGATTTGTTCCATCAAAATATGATACTATGATAAGGCATCAGGAGTCAGGCTTAACTATGAGACTTTACTTTTAAATTGATAATTATCTTAAAAAGAGAAAGATATAAAAGTCTGAGGCAAAAATAATAGATGGAGGTTTTCAGTACCTTCAGTAAAGTGACCTTTTAAGAAAATTTCAAAAGTTAATTTGAAAGATAATTTAGTTAAAACCTTTCATGTGTTTCTATATTTTTCATGCTTGGGAATTAGGTTGAAATATAACTTAAATGTGAATGTTTATTAGTCTTTTGCCTAATATACTTGTTTTGTGCTGGTGTGTGATGCTTTATATTTCTATTAATAAAAATGTTTTTGGAAGTGTGTATGAATGGAAATAATCTAAGTGAGGCAGGCATATCTCTCTGTTCCTTTACTGGAAAATTCTTCCTTTTGGAATAGAAGTGGCAATAGAACAATAAATGGCCCAATGCACCTCCATCTTTGTTTTAATTCTGTTGCCTTCTGGCGGGTCTCCTACTACTTACAGATAATCAGAGTTGGAAGGGACCTTGTAGGTCATCTTGTCCAACCCCCCCTCCCGCCAAAGCAGGAGACCCTACACCATTTCTGACAGATGGCAGTCTAGTCTCTTCTTGAAAGCCTCAAGTGATGATGCTCCCACAACTTCTGAGTTTCATCAGAACCTCCATTCTTGAGTCCCCAAATTAGCACCTTCTGATAAAACAAGCTTTCTCCTGATCTTCTCCTGAACATCTCCGAAATTTGCCTTCCTCTATTATTCTACTGCAGGGTCTCTAAACATGCCAACTTAAGACTTTTGGATGTCACCTCCCAGGATTTCTCAGCTACCCCACATGGTCGTGGGGTAATTCTGGGAATTGAAGTCCAAAAGTCTTAAAAGTTGCCAAAAGTTGGAGACCTCTCTTCTACTGTATCAGAAAAAGTGAGAAGGGTTTACAAAAGGACCCTAACTTTGCTACTGTTTAGGCTAGACCAGGGGTGTCAAACTCAAGGCCTGGGAGCAGGATCCATGGGGCCCATGGGGTGATCTGGCCCATGGGGCTGCCCTGGAAACAGTGAAGGACCAGCCTGCAGTGCCTCTGCCAGTGAAAATGGAGCTCGTGAGGGCTGCGTGTGGCCTTTTTCACTGACAGAAGGCTGCAGGAGGCCGTTGCAGTCGAAAATAGAACTCGGAAGCCCATTTTTGCTTGCAGAGCATTCGGGCCACTGAAGCTGCCCCTGACACGAGTGACGTCAAGCTGGCCGTGCCCTCCTGGCCACAAAGCACCCCCCGCCGCCCAAGGTCAAGCTACAACCCTGATGCAGCCCTCAGTGTAAACTAGAGTTGGAGAGCTTCTAGTTCAGCACATGGTGGAAAACCTAATCATATGCATTCTGAACTAGGCTATCACATTAAAACATCGTAAGATTTATTTGACATAGCACACTATTTGAATGCAGTGACGATGTTTCACTCATCTGGAGTCAGGGTGGAGCATGCATTTGGGGACAATTTGCAATTAAAACAGTAATGAAAAGGTAACTAGTTTGGTCTGGTGGTTAAGGCACCAAGATAGCTGGGACTCTAGTTCCACCTTAGGAATGAAAGCCGGATGTTGTTGCATCAATTACCAAGGGACTGTGAGTTCTAGTTTCGCCTTAAGCATGAAAGCTGTCTAGGTGAACTTAGGCCAGTCGTGCAAAGCGAGTCCACCAGTGGTGGGATTCAAAGATTTTTTACCACCGTGGCTTGGTGGGCACACTTTTGCGCACTTGTACATGCATGCATGCATGCATGCACCAAATGCACATTTTGCAGACCCAGAGGCGTTCCAACTCACCTCCTGCAAGCCTGTCGCTTCAGTAGCTGCCGCGCAACATGTAGATGTACCACACAAAGCAGCTGCACTTCAAAAGCAGGGAATAAAGGTGAGTAGGGCAGCCCAGGCGGGTGGTTGGGCCCAACAGCAGAGTGGCAGAGAGAATCGGTTCGGTCTCCGCTGTTCATCGGTGCTACCGGTTTGGAAGAACCAGGTTGAACCAGGAGAATACCACCACTGCAGCCCACCAAGCCATGTCCATAGAACCGGTGGTAAAAAAAAAATAGCTGAATCCCACCACTGGCTACCATCCAGAGGTGTCCACAGTAATACAGATGTTGTGAAACATTTTGTGGTGGTGTCATGACAGACATGATATCACTCCTCTCTCAACCACCACTCTTATCTATGCTCTTACCTGCCTCTCAGGAGAGTTCAATGGCCCCGTGCAACTACTCATTCTGTTGTTTGAGGGGAAATGTAACTTCTTGTTTCATTTCTTATGTTATTTGATTCGGTCCCCATCATGCATACATATTTCTTTCTCTTTTTTTCCTCGGGCTAAGAGAAAATAGTCGGATCGCTCCGTTCCAAGATGATTTTGTAGGAGAGAGACTGCCTCAATGCATGAAATATATGATAGATGGCTTTCCCTGGAAGGCCTTTGCAAAGAGAGACTCAGCTTGAGACTCCCAAATTCATTTATTTTCCTGGTTATTTGGTCCTAGGCCACCAGAAGAGAAAGGTAACTGCATTTAACTCACTGCTGCCTCCCAGGCACAGAGAGTTGTTTTTTTGTTTTTTTCAAAGTAAGATGCATGGCAGAGCTGTCTCGTTTCTTCCAGATGCTTCTGAATTGACACGCTGTTCTTGCACATCCAGCCAGGCAAATCCAGATTTCCCTATGAGAAGGAAGGGATAATCTCACAAAATGGGACGGCGGGAACAAGGACAATAAAGTGCTTTATAGTTTGGAGTGGGCTTTACCCAGGGGTGGCCTTCAAAACGTTGAGCAATGGGTTCTCTGCCCGGTTGCTGGGTGGGTGTGGCCATGGTGGGTGTGGCCTAGTCAGCTTCCTGCACCACCTGAGGGGGTGGGGCATTTTTGTCATCCCCAAGCTCCTGAGGCTCTCTGGGCCCATTTCTGGGCTTTCGGAACTTCTGGGAGGCCCATTTCCCCCTCCCTGAGCTTCCTTGCACCCCCAGGAGGGCAAAAACAGCCTCCCCAGGCTCCTGAGGCTCTCTGGGCCCATTTCTGGGCTTTCGGAACTTCTAGGAGGCCCATTTTCCCCCTCCCTGAGCTTCCTTGCACCCCCAGGAGGGCAAAAACAGCCTCCCCAGGCTCCTGAGGCTCTCTGGGCCCATTTCTGGGCTTTCAGAACTTCTGGGAGGCTCATTTTTCCCCCTCCCTGAGGTTCCTCGAGCCCCCAGGAGGGCAAAAACAGCCTCCCGAGGCTCCTGAGTCTCTCTGGGCCCATTTCTGGGCTTTCGGAACTTCTGGGAGGCCCATTTTCCCCCTCCCTGAGCTTCCTTGCCCCGCCAGGAGGGCAAAACAGCCTCCCCAGGCTCCTGAGGCTCTCTGGGCCCATTTCTGGGCTTTCAGAAGTTCTGGGAGGCTCATTTTTCCCCCTCCCTGAGTTTCCTTGAGCCCCCAGGAGGGCAAAAACAGCCTCCCCAGGCTCCTGAGTCTCTCTGGGCCCATTTCTGGGCTTTCGGAACTTCTGGGAGGCCCATTTTCCCCCTCCCTGAGCTTCCTTGCCCCGCCAGGAGGGCAAAACAGCCTCCCCAGGCTCCTGAGGCTCTCTGGGCCCATTTCTGGGTTTTCAGAACTTCTGGGAGGCCCATTTTCCCCCCTCCCCAAGCCTCTGTGCTCACCCTGCACTTACATGAATCTGAAATGGGCCTGGTGGGGACTCCTGGGAGGGGAGGGGTGGGCAGGCCCAGCCAGGTGTGGGATTTGGGGGTTCTCTGAACTGCATAGAATCTTAGCTAGGGGCTCTCCTGAACACCTGCAAACCCCCAAAAGCTGATCCCTGGGTTTACCTGAAGGATCACATCTCCCCAATAGACTCAACCCCTTGAGCATGCCAGGAAAGGATGAGATTTGAGGTTGGAGAGGTCTTTGTCTCTTTCTATGCAGTGTAGTGCATTGGGGTTTTATTTGCCCTGTGCCACTGCTGTATACAGATAGTCCTCAGCTTACACCAGTTGATTTAGTGACCGTTGGAAGTTACAACAGCACTGAATAAAGGGACTTATCCGCATTTTTCACAGTTACTATCTTTGCAGCATCCCCTTGATCATGGGATTAAAATTCAAAAAAATGCCTGGCAACTGCTTCATGTTTATGACGGTGTCATAATGACAGTGTCCCAGGGACGTGGGATCCCTTTTTTCTGACCTTATGATAAGCAAAGTCAATGGGAAGCCGGAGTCACTTAACAACTGGGTGACTAACTTAACAACTTTAGCAATTCACTTAACCACCGAGGCAAGAAAAGTGGTAAAACAGGGCAAAACTCACTGAACAAATGTCTCACTTAACAACAGAAAGTTTGAGGCTCAATTGTGGTCGTAAGTCAAGGACTTCCTGTTCACAGTATATTTTGACTTTGTATTTTATACAGGGAGGGAAGGAAAATGAGAATAGGAAGGAGGAAGAAAGGAAGGAAGGAAGGGAGGGAGGGAGGGAGGGAGGGAGGGAGGGAGGGAGAAATAAAGAAAGGAAGATAAGAATAGGAGGGGAGGAATGGAGGAAGGAAGGAAGCAGGGAAGAATAGAGGAAGGAAGGAGGAATGAATAAAGGAAGGAAGATAAGAATAGGAGGGAGGGATGAATGGAGGAAGGAAGGAAGGAGGAATAAACAAAGGAAGGAAGGATGATAAGAATAGGAGGAGGGAGGAATGGAGAAAGGAAGGAAGAATGAATAAAAGAAGGGAGGGAGATAAGGAGGGAGGGAGGAAAGGAGGAATGAATAAAGGAAGGAAGGGAGATAAGAATAGGAGGGAGGGAGGGAGGAAGGAGGAAGGAAGAAAGAAAGAAAAATCATTTTGCTTCTCAAATAAAAGAAACCAACTGGGATTCCAAACTAGCCATTTACAGGGTAGAATTTCTCTTTCAAGCATAACATCAGAAGACAATTACGAGCACCTTTTAAGACTAATACATTTTATAAAAGCTTATGTCTCAGAAAATGTCTTCATGTGAAAGGGTAATCCCAGACTCCCTTGGATTTTTGACTGACACAGCTCCCCTTCGACAACATCTTAGAAGCATAGCAGCTCTTCCCGGGTTTGATTCTAGCAATACTACTTTTTTTCTTGGGGAGTTCAAAATCCAAGCTTTAAAACTTATACTGCAGTATCGTTCAGATGTCAGTCAGAGCTCCCCACTCCCCAACATTAGTTTAAGAGGTCAGTGAATTTCCATTTACTATCGCTTTTATGCCCCTTTTATACAAATTTTCATTTTTCCCCCCCCTATTGATCTCAATTTTGCTTGGTCAACTAGATGAGACGAGTTGTCTCTGCAATCTTGATGTAACAGACAACTACATCTGGAAAATCACTCTTTTTCTAGCCAGGGAGGATAAAACAAGATTCATGCAATAAGTCTTTTTCTAGCCAAAAGATGGGAGTTTGGTTCCTCTTTGAGTACATATTTAAACATGCAGTTTTTCTAAAAGTACAAATTAAAGGCCGACCCATTTACTTGCAGTATAGCTGTTAATGAGGATAACATTAACAACATCAAAATAATAATGATTAGGTATCCACATACAAGTAGTCCTTGACTTACAAACAATTCATTTAGTGACTGTTCAAAGTTACAACGGCACTGAAAAAAGTGACTTATGCCCATTTTTCACACTCACAACCATTACAGCTTCCTCAAGGTCATATGATCAAAATTCGGATGCTTGGCAATTGGTTCAGATTTATGACCATTGCTGTGTCCCGGGGTCATTCTAACAAGCAGTGTCAATAGGAAAGCCAAATTCACCTATCAGCTGTGTTACTAACTTTTCAACTGCAGTAATTCACTTAACAACTGTGCCAAGAAAGGACATAAAATGAGACAAAATTCACTTTAAAAATGTCTCACTTAACAACAGAAAATTTGGGCTCAATTGTGGTCGTAAGTTTAGGACTACCTGTAGTTACCTTTATATAGCAGAATATATGAAGAAAGAAAACATTAAAAGTAGCATGATAACTTTAATACAAAGGTATTATTTATAATATCTATAGATGGATAGTTATTAAATTAAAGCTGTATATAACATTAGTCGGAGGTACTGAGCACAATACACTCAGTTATTTTCATGGTATTTTTATTTTATTTTTTTAGTTTAATAGCAACAGCTCATCTATAAATGCTAATATAGATTTAAAAGAAATTGAAAAAGAAGAAAAGAATACCCAAAATAATATAGATATTTAATTTATGAGTTGCTCTTTCTTTGTTCTCCAACCGATTCATAAAGATTACTGCTGTAATCTTTAGAAATCATACTTTAAATGTTTGTATTTACTTTGTTGTGTATTGAATAATATATAATATATATGGAAGGTATTCTTGAGGCTGGTGCTTGTAAGGAAGAAACATCAAATAAGCATAGTTTATGTGTAGGGTTGTTTTTTTTCACTGAAAATGTAGAAGTTATAAAAGTCTTGAGAATATTGGTTTAACTAGATATATAGAAACTGCAAAGACTGCTCTTTAGACAAGGAAGTGCAGTATCCCTCTGCTATTTCTACTTCTATTTTACCAAGGTTGATAGATTTATAGGTGAGAAAGACTAGTGCATGAAATCTGACAGTATTTGACCAAAAATCAGGTCTAGGACAACTTGCTGTGGTCAACTCATCAAGGCCAACTTGCCACAGGACAGGAGCTACACCAATATCAAAGAAATGGTGGGAATAGAATTATTAAAGAAACGATGTGTTGTGGCCTGTCAGCCACCGGCCCTTCCAGCAGCCAACTCAGATGAGGAGGTAGCTAGGAATCAGGATCAGCATCAAGGCAACCTGAGAGCTACAAGGGGGAAGAGGGAATGGAGCTGGAAGAGAGAGAGACAGAGGCGGAGCCTAGGCCATCCATCAGCTTCAGATGGAGAGTCAACAGCCCCCAGGTCTGGCAGATGAGAAAGAGGAGGAACAGCTGGGTCTAGTGCCTGATGTGTGGATGCAAAAGGAAGGACACAGTGAAATGTGAATGTCAAAAATTAAAATGTTAAAAATTGTTTTAAATAATCAAATTGAATTGTTGAATTATCCTGTATTTTCCTGTGGTGAGTTGGCTGCACATTGGCCATGGTGAGTTGGCCATGGTGAGTTGGCCATGATGAGTTGGCCACAACAAGTTGGCTGGGGCGAGTGGTCCCATTCTGACCAACATCTGTACTTCAATCTTCCAATTTTCTTCACCTTTTGTTTTGAAACAAATAGCTTAAAGAAGTGGGAGGGCCTCTCCTGTACCCATAACCACCAATAAAATATCATAAGTGCCAATAAAAATGTTGGCATTGAAGAAAAATTCAGCTGAGATGCACAAGTTCAGCATAGGGCACTATATTTTCTTTTTGCTCCAGGCACTTGGTCTAGCTCCGATGACATGTCCATTCTTGAGCTTGTTCTCACCACAGGTCTGCCTGACTTTTGGAAAAGTACATGAAGTTCAACAGCCTTCAGTCCTGCAGTTTCCTTCTTCATGCCCTTTTGGGAAATTTCATGGACTCCAGTTGGTTCTAAATCTGTTTTTGATCTCCTCTCGAGGACCAAACTGAGTGAAAGTCTGCTCTCCCTTTGTACCACGAAACAGCCCTGCCATAAATTCCACTTACATCCAGCAAAAACCCAGACACCCAATTAAAGCTATAATCCTATAAACCTGTCAGCAATCAAACAGGCTTCTTAAAATCAAGGAAGACAGCTTGCTTTAAATCAATACATCTAGGCAACAATTTGCAGTTTGTAGGATGTTCTGACACAGCATCTTCAGGCTCCTTCTCAGCTTGAAAGGGAAACTTTTTAAAATATATTTTTCTCTTCCCTCACTCACCCACCTCATCATGGAAACAAGGATGAAGGGGCAGTTCTCCTGACCTGTTTTTCTCAATTCATCCACTTGAGCAACTCATTGTTAACCTTTAGTGCCCTGTTTAGAGCCAGCTGTATCATTAGTCAGACTGAAATATCAGTTTCAGACAAGAATTTGTATATATTTTTAAAGTGCACTTAGGAGAATTCCTATCATATGGAAAATAATATTCATTTATCTTTAAAAAAAAATCAGCTTTGTCCTCATGCTGAACTTTTTCTTCTTATCCAGTGGTTACAAATTGGGTCTTTTGATGTTTCTGGATGACTTATTTATTAGATATATATTCCACCTTTATGTTGCACAGCTCAAGGCTGTATGTTCCCTCCTAATCTTTTAGTTTCTTTCCAGCCTTTTCAAAATATTTGGCAGAATGCTGCAATTTTTTTTTTTATTTATAGTCTTTTAATGACCCTTACATCGAGATGGATTCTGGGCAACTGAATGGACCTGAGTGTTTTCCTGGCCGGATGCTCTTCCTGTCACCAATGCAGTAATACAATCCTGTTTTATCCTTCTAGTCATACATGAAGCTTAGATTTCAATAGAAGAAGCATCTCCCTTTTACTCTGACATACTTCTTCAAAAGTGTTCTCCAAGACTTCCTCATAATAGAGGCATTTGCCTGTGTTGTCTTTCAAAATTAAACTAGGAAATCTCTATTATTTTACAGTACTGCTTGGGCTAATTTCATTGGGACCTTCAGAGGCAATTATTTATCATAAGTCAATACAATTTTTCTTGCCAGAGCACCTAACTTCCAGTACCCACAAGATGATGGCCAGTTCATCACTGAAAATGTGGGATTTTATTAAAAACCGGTTGACATTTACTGAAAAATTAAAAGTATAACTTGGAGTACTTGTGATTATTTTTAAGCAGCTTAATTCTGCTTAGACTGAAAATTGCATTATCGTTCATATTAAAACAATTGCCGGGAAACTTGGCAATTTCTTTCTGCTTTTGGCTTGTTTTCTCTCGTTGTATCAATACATTAGAAAGAGCCAGTTGGGAGCAGAGGTTTAGACACCAGGTTAGAAACCAGGAGATTGTGCATTCTAACCCCATTTAGGACCTTGGATCAGTCATTCTGTTTCAGCCCTAGGAAGGAAGCAAACCACTTCTGAAAAACTTTCCCCAGAAACCACAGGAACTGCAGTAGTCCAGGTAGCTGCCATAAGTCAACAAACTGGCTTGAACACATACAGACATCAGTAAAGAAGTTAGATAAATGCATAGATTTAGCATATATTCTTCTTTTCTTTGTCCCATTCAAATCACTTTTGCTGATTTTTTTTTCAAACTCATTTAACCAATGTCTACATCAAAGAAGACACTATAGAGGGTCATACTCAAAGAAGACACTCTATACTAAGTTGTTTTAGGAGGATGACACCATTTTGAGAATAATTCACTTCAAAGAACTAAAGACAGTCTATGGAACAACAATCAGCGAAACAAATTACAGTAAATGTATCTAAGGAGAGTTGTTTTTTTAACCAGAATATTTTTTTTAAAGAGCAACTTTTCTGGCTCTTTCACAAATAGCTTCAAGCAATTTGCTTAAAACATCTTTTTCATCACCTCAAGGTAGGCCTGAAGCAGCCTTGAGCCCTGCCTAGAGCAATGCTAAAATCCAATTTGTGTGTGTGTGTGTGTGTGTGTACACTCAAAGAGGAGAATTAGTGAAGAAAGAGGTCTTCTGATTTCACGTTGAATTCTGCAAATGCAACAAGAACATTTGGCAAGGTTGAATGCTTTCTGAGTCCAAGAATCAGGAATGGATAAAAAATGGTCCAATACTCCAGCATCGAACTACTTGGCTATGCAGAGGGATTTGCTAAATTTGAGATTCTTCACTGCTTTCCTAAAAGAGCGCATCACCTTCCTCAAGCTCACAAGTTATTTTTCAACCACAGATGTAAAAAAAAAAAAAAAATAGTTTCTGCTTACAAAAATATTTTGCTATTTTGGAGCAGAAAGATAACCCCTTTGCTCAGGGGTTGGATTCTACCAGTTCGCACCTATTTGCGAGAACCAGTTGTTAACATTCTAAGCAGTTTGGAGAACCAGAAATTACTGGCTTAATCCTGTAAGGAAGGCAGGAAGGAAACATTCTGGTGTTGCTTATAGAAACTGCCTCTCCGTTAACCCTTATTACATTCTTGGCAGGACTAGACTTCCTGTCTCAGGAAGGTCTCTGGTTTTTTTTTTCCTCCTTTGCTGGTACTTTGCTTGTGTGGAGGTACCATTCAAAGTTACAATGGCACTGAAAAAAGTGACTTATGACCATTTTTCACACTTACGACTGTTCTAGCATCCCCACAGTCATGAGAGGCCAGGCAAGGAGATGTGTGCCTCGATGTGAGTGATATTGAGTTGGCCACACCCAGCCAATAACATGACCACCAAGCCACGTCCACCCAGTCACATGACCACCAAGCCACGCCCACCAACTAAGCCATGCCCACAGAACCGGTTGTTAAAAAATTTGAATCCCATCCCTGCCGTTGCTCACAGGCAAGGCAAATAACTTTGAGTGCTGATTCCCCTGAAGAGGGAATATGACACTAAAACTATTATGAGATAGTAAATTGAGATGGAGATACTTACGTTAGAGGTTCAGGACAAATTTTGGAGATTGCCACCGCTATTATCACTCCAGCAACTATAATAATGTATTTTATTGCAACTTTTTAAGATGTACTAATAATTCCAGGTTTATGTATTTTATTGTTGTGCTTTCTGACCCATCAGTCATAATAAAGGTTTATTTGCAGTGCTCAAATATCCCCCCACAAAGAAATGGGGTCAACCTATTTTCCAAAGCCCCTGAAGGCAGGACAAGAAGCAACGGATGGAAATTAATCAAGGAGAGAAGCAACTTAGAACTAAGGAGAACTTTCCTGACAGTTAGAACAATTAATCAGTGGAGCGACTTGTCTCCAGAAGTTGTAAATATTCCAACACTGGAGGCTTTTAAGAAGATGTTGGATAACCGTTTGTCTGAAATAGTATAGGGCAGCGATGGCGAACCTTTTCTTCATTGTGTGCCGAAAGTGCCTGCACCCATATTGCAGCATGCATGTGACCTCCCCGGGCACTGCATGCCAGCAGAAATGGCTCTGAGTGCCATAAGTTCACCACCACGGATATAGGGTTTTCTCCTTGTGCAGAGGGTTGGACTACAAGACCTCCAAGGTCAATTCCAAGTCTGTTATTTTGTTTTTGTTTTTTAAATAAAAAAATACAGTTTCATATAATAGTGGATGACATCAATGGCCCATATGTGCACTGAGTGGAATGCAGTTCATGTAGTTGAAGGAGAGTAGAGTAGAGTGTAGAGAAGGAGTTGGAAGAATGATTAAAATTCCCATCTGTAGCATCTTGATTCTCGATTTTTGTTTTTGATGGCCTTGCAGGTTTGTCCCTGGAACAATAACAATAAAGAAGGATCTATAAAAGCTTAAAATACTGTGACTTTCAGAAAGTTTATTGGATTGTTTACTCACAATGGAGAAATGGGTGGTGGAGGTGATGGAACTTGCAAAGATGGTAAATTAACTTTTTTTGCTTAGAGAGAGAAAAAAATGTCTACATTTATGATTGACCAGAAGCCTCTTATAAACTTTTTTGTATAAAGTGGAAAAATGCATTTATGATTTGTGATTTTGATGGTTAGGAAAAAATACGGGATAATAGAAAAGACTGGGCTTTCTTTAGTAATTATAGAATCAGAGGAAATTTAGAATTGCATTTGTATCTTCAACAAAGGAAATTGGAAGCTTCTTTGTGTTTGTTTTTAATTTCTGCACTTTTGTCTTCTTTTATCTCCTTTCTTTTTCTTTTTATTGGTTTATGTTGGTTTATAAACATTTCAATAATTTTTTTTATGTATAAAAAAGAAATTTTATTCGATTATACTCCACTCCCACACAAACTAATTAAGCTGTCTATGGAAAGTAAGAAAAATGATTTTGATGGAGATATGAAGGAAGCATTATCTAGGCAAAAGGGATGAAGCATTTTTTAACGCCTTTAGGAGGACAGGCAGAGACAGGGGGCAAAGATAGGAATCAGTCTAAAATCATTACATTACTACAAATGGTCTAAGTTCAGCTCCTCTTAAAGTCTGTTAACTTTTATCTAGTGCCAATTTATTGCAAACCATTAATCTACTAGATACTTGTGTATAGGCATGGACAATCAACAGTTGGAATTAGCTGCATAGTCCTGATTCTTTGCGCCTGACAGTCCAAAACAATGGAATAACATTTGGCATTGGCTCAGATAGACACCTCCCTAATCACTGGAGTATAAGAATAAGGAGGGGAAACAGCACAATCAAATAGGCAAAGCTCTGTTATTATAGCTAATCTCAGTAGGACTAGTGTTAGCCTTCCTGTGTTGATTTCCTCATCTGGTTTACCTAGTGCGGCTGACACATTTTGTAATAAGATAGCAACAGCAATAGTACTTAGACTTATATGCCATTATATGCCATTTCATGGTGCTTTACAATCCCCTCTCAGCAGCTTACAGCCCCCAACAATCTAGGGTCTCATTTTACCAACCTAGGAGGAATGGAAGTATGGAACAGCTTGCCCTCGGAAGTTGTGGGAGTGCCATTACTTGAGGCTTTCAAGAAGAGATTAGACTGCCATTTGTCAGAAATGGTGTAGGGTCTCCCGCTTGGCCGGGGTGTTGGACAAGATGACCTATAAGGTCCCTTCCAACTCTGATTATCTGAAGGCAGAATCAACCTTGAGCCAGTCAGAATCAAACTCCTGATACTGAGCAGTGAATTAGCCTGCAATGATGCATTCCGACCGGGGTGGGATACGAAAGGGTTAACTACCGGTTTGGGATTTATGAGCTTCCCTGCCCACTATGAGCCACAGGCCTGTAAATCATCATAAATCATCATTAGCACGTCATTAGCACACTGCCTGCTGAGAAGCAGCCTTTGAAACAGTCCTCTTTTCTTATTTTTTTAACTGCAGCTGTGGCTCGTTCGGCAGCTGAAGTTGACAAATCAGGAAATAAAGATCAGGTAAGAGCCTGGGTGGGCTGGTGGGCAAAAACATCAGCAGACATAGAAAAGGTTTTATGTCTGCTGCTCTTCAGAGCTACCGGTTCTACAGAGGTGGACAGAACCAGTAGAAACCTACCCCTGATTCTGACCACTGTGTGATCACAGCTCATGTACCTCATACATAGAGACTAGCATCTCTTTTATTGGAAGGCCTTCCAGATGCTTGGAAACTCTTCCTTAATACAGCCTTAATATTCCCTTCATTATTTCATTATTACATTTTGAATTGTCTATTATCCATAGACCAACTATTTCTAACTTTCTGGAACAACTATTTCCATGTGACTTTAATTGGATCCAAGCTAAGGCATCCTATATCCATTAGCAATTAGACCAATTAAAGAATGAGATTTACTTCTAAGTATAGGATATTACTTAAAGTTTATCGAACTTAGATCCTGTTAAAACAGAGTTAGGCAAACTGATCAAATATTGTGGAGCTACAAGTGTTGTCAACTTCAGACAACTTAGTTAGATGAGAAACTGGGAGATGTACTACTGTTAGTTCAGATGGCCAGCATCCCTGATCGAATTTTTACACCACACGATCAAACTAGATGAAGGACTTTTCCTGGGATTCCTACATGTATCCAAGCTTCACTGCCTAGATAGAAACATGTAGCCAATTTGAGGCTCAGTGGCTAAGACGCTGAGATTATCAATCAGAAAGGTCGGCAGTTCAGCGATTCAAATCCCTAGCACCGCGTAATGGAGGGTGCTCCCGTTACTTGTCCCAGCTTCTGCCAACCTTGTAGTTCGAAAGCATGTAAAAATGCAAGTAGAAAAATAGGGACTACTTTGGTGGGAAGGTAACAGCATTCTGTGCGCCTTTGGTGTTTAGTCATGCCGGCCACATGACCATGGAGACATCCTCTGACAGCGCTGGTGGCTCTTCAGCTTTGTAACGGAGATGAGCACTACCCCCTAGAGCCGGAAATGACTAGCACTTATATGTGAGGGGAACCTTTACCTTTGACCTTTATGATCTTTACATAAAATGGACTGTGGGTGTTTCTGATCCCAGAAAAACCTGGCTTTTTGTGAAACACCGAAGTAATTAGTGAAACAATCTTCAGGACTTCTTGTCAAGGCCATCTCCAAATCCAGACCACAGATAACCATCAGGGCCTTGGCAGCAAGAAACAAAGCAACCCATCTCTCTGAATTAACCTTTCTACACTGGGGTGACTCTCACCGGCCATGGGCAAAAGCTGATAGGGTTAGGTCAGCCTCATTAAATGCAGTTAATCTGATAATAAGCGCTCTGCTTTCCTGCCCCTTATAGCAGCCGTTTTTGGTGCCATTTTTTTTTAAAGGGTGTGTTTTTGCAGGTGCATTTAATCTGCTCCAGTCTGAGTCTTAAAGGAAGAATATAAATATTATGTTTCCTGCATTGGCTAATAGGATTACTTAAAAACATTTTAATAATAATATTTTAAAAATCCCAAAGCTGGTTATTAAAATACAATCTGCTGCGGTCTATTAAAAAATAATTCTGCTTGTCTGGGACTGGTGAGGAAGCAAACACCACGTTCACTCCATTCTAGTTAAAATATTCATTCTAGTACTCAATTTTTTTAAAAAAAATATTACTTCCACTTATAGGACTACCCATCTCAAATATACGGTGCTGCGTGGCTAGCAACAATTTATACCAGGGGTGTCCAACCTTGGCAGTTTTAAGACTTGTGGAGTTCAAGTCCCAGAATTCCTCAGCCAGCAAAGCTGAGAGCAATTCTGGGAGTTGAAGTCCGCAAGTCTTAAAGTTGCCAAGTTGGACACCCCTGATTTATACATACAGGCAAACACATCCATATAAAAAACATATAAATACAAGCAACAGCCAAAGGAGGAGGAGGAGATGATAATGATGACGATCCTGNTATGCATGATTTGACCAATAATCAACTAGGAACACTATTTCTAATAACCAATGAAAACCCTTACTTAAAGACCAATCAGGTTTGTTATAGCTGACCAATCCTGGTCAAGCTGCCTGATATCCAATCAGAAGTGCAGGGCCAGAACCCTGTACCTAACTGCAAGCTTGGACCTTTATTGCATTTATTGTATACACAACACCCCTTCCCCCTGGTTCCTTAAATCCAGTATAGTTACATAAT
>BHEV01005789.1:0-13625 GCA_004319985.1 Emydocephalus ijimae | reverse complement strand
CCCAGCCAAATACCCTACTGGTATTGCTGGGCTGAACTAGCCAGAACCAAAGACCTAACTATAGGGAAAGATCAAGCTAAGAAGAAGCCCATTTCTTGGAAGGAAAAACTGAGACAAAAATAATGGTTCCACTATTGCACAGACCAATAACGGGAAGAGGAAGGGGCAGATATAACTATATTCTGACACATACTCCCTTCTCTGCCTCAGATCTTGTTATTTGGAAGAAAGACACAACAACATTCAGGACAGACCCTCAAGCTGTAATTCAAACCCTGAAATCATAATAGAGAGCCACAACCCACCCTGGGAAGACATGAATCAGTTATTGCAAGGGTCCCCAACCGCCGGTCCCCGGACCGGTACCGGTCCGTGGATCATTTTGGACCGGGCCGCCTACTTTGCTTGGGTGCCATCTTGTTTCGAAGTCTGCCCTCAGCAGCGACAGTCGGCGGCCTGAGGGAGAAAGGAACGCGGGGTGGGGAGAAAGCTCGTCCCAGTGGTTCCGCCACGAAGCGCCTCTTTCCCGCCTGGGGAAAGGGAGCAAGAGCGAAAGTGAGAAAGAGCCGTGTGAGCCGAAAGCTGGAGTGGGGTGGAATGAAGGGGCTCAGATCCCAATCCAGACCACTCGCAGGAGCCCCCCAAAACAGCCCTGTGCTTGTCCGGGGTGGCGGAGGGGTGGTGGGGCCATGGCTCGGCGGGGGCGGGGGCAGTGGAGCTGTCAGCCGGGGGAGGACGAGGGTGCATGATGAAAGGCGCCGGGCGGAGGCGAAGGCAGTTGCCACCCGAAACAACCAGGAGAGGAGAAGAGAAGAGAGTGAAAGAGATGAGAATCATAAAACACACAGGGCAGAATGTTGCTTTAGCCAAGCTACACAGTGAATATCTACTAAAAGTTTGACTGGTTTAATATGGATTTATTCCCAGGTAATTGAAAGTCTTATTTCAGATGGAAGAATTCTAGACAATGCTCTGCTTGCCAAGGGGTTGCAGTGAAATGGGGCGAGAGAGATCCGGAAAGAAGTGGGTTCTCCAGGTATTTGGAATGAATCCCCGGAATTCCTTATATGCCTGGATTTCTGAACCTCAACAACTTTAAAATGTGTGGACTTGGACCCTCTGAATTCCCCACACACCTTACAATTGTTGAGATTGTGGAAAGCTGAAGACCATATGGGAGATTAAACCCATCCTAAATGTAAAATCTGAATTGTGGATTATTACCTTACAAAACGCTTTTGGAGAAAACATATTTTTGCCAAACATATATTTTTGTTTGATCATGATCAACTGAATCATGATGACTTTATTGGAGTCTAGTCTTGCATTTATACACCTTTTTAGTAATCCTCCAACATTGGCTAATTTTGGTGAGTTGATAGTGTAATAGTAAATAAAATAAACAAACAAACAAACAAATAATTTATTTATATATAAGTAACTAAGTAAGTAAGTAAATAAATAAATAAAAAACCCTAAACGGTCCTTGAAAAAGTGTTCCTGCGTGAAACTGGTCCCTGGTACAAAAAAGGTTGGGGACCACTGAGTTGCTGCATATTTTCCTAACTCAGGATGAACAACTGAAACTATTTGAGAAAATAGCACAAATAACCAACCAACCTATTAAAGGGCAAAAGGTAATCTAATGGATAGAGGAAATAGGAAATAAAGCCCCTCAACTGGTCAGAATTTCAAAAGACAACCCAAAGGAAAAAGGAAAATACTGACGCTTTTTGGGTTCGTCTTTCAGAGGCAGCTGTGACATATGCCCACCTAGATCCAAGCGGCCAAAAGGACCAGAGAATTTTAGCCTCAGCCTTTGTGGACCAAGTGATATCAGGGATCACTTCCATTGTATTGTATCTAAGTGACTAACCATGGAAATAGCAGAGTTGCACAGGATCGCAAACTTTGTCTATGACCAAAGGGATAAGTTAAAAGAGGAAGAAAAAGATAGGAAAAAGAAAGATAGAGAGACATGAAGACCTAAGAGTTTTGCTGCCATGCACTATAATGCCAGGCAAGTACAGTGAAGGACCGCTGGTATAGGCAGAATGCTGGCAGTGTAGGCAGGAAGGTTGGCCCCAAGATAGGTGCCAACATTGCTATAAATATGGTAAAACAGGGCATTTTGGCCAATACTGTAAACAAACTTGGTTTCGCAGTCAGCCTCAAGATTGGCCCAGAGGCTCCATGCCAAGCAATAATCCATATCATATGGGCAAGCAGAAATATAACCAACCTCGTGAGACACCAACAGTCCTTTCCTACATAACGAGATAATGATAGATCTCAATGGGGCCAGGGAAGGGATGAGAAGTTTTCCTGACTAGAAAATGAAAATGAACCTAATGAATACACCGCTACCTTCACTGGGCTAGCAATTCCCTTAAGGAATGGCCCTAAAGGAGAATTCTTCCCATCTCCTTGAAAATTGAAATATCCTAGGAAATATTGGGGAAAAAAGGCAGAATATTTCTCCTAAAAAGCGTATAAACTCAAGAGCAGAAACTCACCTCAGAAAGTAGAAGCTCACCCCCCACCTTTGTTAAAGGGTAGACCATTAAGGCCTGGGCCAGAATACTTTACATTACAAAGATTTCCAGGTAAAACTATAGCAATTGCCAAAATTACAACATCATCCAGCAAGGCTTAACCAAACCTGGAACTCAGGACAACCTACAGAGTTGTCCCTGCATGGCCCCATTGGATTCTGACAATCAGAATACAAGCTTCAATTCAAATCCCAACAAAGGTTATACAACCCAGGCACTCTCAGCATATCAGCCTGTCTTGATCTTCCTTCACTTTGAAGCATGTGATCATCCTTCCTTTTCACTCTGGAGCTCCAGGTCATGGGGTCCTGTCCACCATAGCGTCCATGTTTCCAGTGTCTTTTTCCCACTTGGAACTGACCACAGAAGGATATTTCTTCCAACAATTTGGTAAGTGACAGATGCCGACCCTAGCTGGAATGAAAGAAAAAAAAGGCAAAAAGCAAAATGTGTATGCAGAGAATGGGCTTTGCTGAGGGATACAGGAAGACCAGTTTGGCTAAATAAAGGTACTTAAAAAGAGCAATATATATAAAACAGGATCACATGGGGTTTTTTTTTTAATTCTTTCTTTCTGTGTCTCTTTCTCTGTCTTGGTTTGTTTCTTAAGATTCATGCCTTCCCCAATTTAACTGAAATTTATTGTGAGAATGATCGGTGTGTGTGTAAACCTCAGAGTTTTGTTTTCCTCTCTGGGTCCTTGTTTGTGTGTGTGTGTCTAAGTCTTTGTGTGTCCTCGAGGTAACTGTTGCATCTGTTAAAGTGTCTCTGGTCCCTTCAGATATTAATTCAACTAGACTGGATGAGGAAGAGAGTTCAATTTTTTTTCTTCTCTGCTTTTAAGAAAACCCAAGGTTATTAATGAATGTTTTAAGTTCGTTTACAAGGAAAGTTTCATCCTTGCATTTACTGTGTGTTTAAATAACTTTACCTGGTCTTTTTTTTCTGAAGCATGAGAAGCCAGATTTTTTTTCCCTTTCTCATCTGTTGTGTCCCCATTTTGTTGAAATTGATTTATCTGTTTAGATCTATTATTTTTCTTCCTACTCAAACCCTGTCTGCATGCTATCTATCCACCCCCCACCCCCCCAAAAAAATCTATAATCCTTTTTACAATGCCTTTCCTGGTAGATTTACCAGCAAAGGGGGGAAGGGACCTTGTTCTTTGTCTTTCAGGCCTGCCACATGTGGAAGCAGATGCAATGCTAGTCCCTAGAGACATTCCATCCATTAGAGCCAGGAATTGGGTTTGGATCCAGCATCCACTGAAAGTCATTTCAGCAAACCAGAGTGGGGCAGACCTTCCCAAGCCTGACTGACCACCCATACCACCAGGCCAAGCCTATGCCAACCAGAGACGTGAAGGAAAGGACCCTGAGATGGATCAGTAAAAGACTAAAGCACTCTTTTCAATCTCCAGAAGACAGTTAAAAAGATTATTGGGGCAGGGTGGAAATTCATTGTAATGCGAAATTCATTGTAATGCGAAATTCACTGTAATGTTTTCTTTCTTGTATCATTTATGTTGTAACCAGTTTGATGTATTCATATAAGGGTTGTATTTGAGTGGCTGGCCCAGCAAGTTCTGCACACTTTGGACTTCTGCCTGGTGGGAGGGAAAATTGTCCAGTGTGTTTGCATTATCCGTATTGTAAAACTAGCTGCATACACAGGCACATACACAGGGACGCACCATTCAGAATTAGATAGGTTATCCCTTTCTCCTGCATCCACACAAAGCTGCTCCAAGCTTCAATTTTAATGTGTTGGTTTTTTGTTTTTTGTTTTGCTCTCTGTAGGCATTAAGGCCCAAGCAAAACTCCCTGCTAATTCCATGGGGGAGGGGGCATCCCCCTCAGGCAATTCCTAAAGAGTTAGCAGAAAAGAGATCTCCAAATCCCAAGCCCTGACTGTGACTCACAAATGATGCTGCCCAGTTGCCCAGTAAAGCAGAACAGGTTGCCCCGGTGGTCTCATGAGTTGAGGTCCCAGGGCTCATCATGTGTAATTTTAAAATAAATACTAAATAGCCTGGATTGCACACTGACTAACCTCAGTTTGGCCTGACAAGCCCTGGAAGCTAAGAGTTAGGCAAGTAGTAACCTTGGAAATGGGCAGCCTGTAATTTAAAGGCTGTGGAAAATATAGAGGCTTCTGCTTACAACCTGACTGTAAGCTCATAAAAAGGTACATCAAACATCTGAAAATTAATTGGCGTGAAAAAAAAAATGGATACGGCAAAAAGAAAAAAAACAGAAGACTGTTAAACCTTCATGGTTGAAAGCTTTTGGGAGCCATTGAAAGAATCCTTTTCATTTTGCCTCTTTTTTCAATGCCTCCCCCTTTGCATTAGAAAAATTAAAAGCACCCATCAAGTCTCCCTGATCTGATCACCTTTTAATCTTTTGTCAAAACACTCATAGTGTTTGTTTTTTAATGAGGGATTGTTGGAAGTTACGATTCCCCTGTCTTCTAGGAAAACATTAGAAGGGGAAGGAAAATTCCCCTAAAAGAAAGGAGAGGTGAAAACACAAGCAGGGACAGCTCCATTGGCCTCCACCTTTGCATGAGACACACAATAGCTAGGTTCCTTTCCCATAGAAATCAAATAGATAGCAAGCTACAAAAAAACTTGTGAAAAGCAAACAGCATAATAGGAAACTCAGGTATTGCAACTAGGAGCAAACTGACAGCTTCAGAGGATCAGGAAAAAACAGATTGGACTATGAAACAATTACTCCTACCAGGATCCCAGGAAGAGATCCCACTTTCAAAGAGACAGGAATTCAACACACACAAATTAAAGATTTCACTTACAAATCAAAGAACCTGAAGTGTTCCTGAACCTGAAGAGAGAGGTTTTCCTACTCACTTATTAGATTAATCCTAGGAACCCCCTAAGATTTCTTCTTATCTGCCTTCCTATTAATAAACTGATTCTGACTTTCATTGCAGCTGACCAAATCATTTTGCATTAAAACCTCCCAGCTGAGAAATTTGAATCCACAAAAGGAAAGGACTTTGCCCTTTTCCTTAAAGGGCAAGGCTTCTTTTTTCCTTTCCTCATACGTTTGTGCACAAACTTACCCAAATCATTTCACTGAATGGTTGCTATATAATTATCCATATCCAAACTGTCAGTAAGTGATTTGTTTGTAAAATATTAATCCTGTACAGTTTAAAGTTGTTGGGATCATATATTTTATTTTTCCAACAGAGAATCTACTTTCTTTATATGCATAAGAATATGGTTCAAAATGAACATCCAGAAATATTAAATCTTGTCTCAAAATTGACTTAATACATGTAACAGTTTCATCGCCCAGTAGAACCTTTATAAGACCCTGTTTTAGCATGTTTAACCAAAGCATTGATTTCACTGCTGTTCCCATCACCTGAGGATTTACTCAAGCTTCTTCAATGTTGGTGATGAGGACCTGGGGAGAAAATGAATCACCTTTTCTTTCATGATGTTACAGTTTGTAGAGTAAGAATAAAGTAAACCCATACTAGAATTGCTAGGTTCCTTGCTTTAGTTGATGTTTACGTGGGTCATCAAGCAACTGCAACAGGTTGCAAAAGGATAGTATTCAGCAGCAGTTTCCTCAGTTGTATCCATATTGTCATAAAATTACAACATACCAATCCTATGGTACGTGCATTACACTTACCTGAAAAGAAATCCCTGAATTTATATTAAAAAAGCCCTCTTCTCACACCAACTATCTTTCCTCTCACGTCAAACTTGATCCAAGTTCATCATATCAGCCAAGAGTTGCCAACCAAATCCATTTGGAATCAATATTTCAGATTTCCTGCCACCTGTAAATATGTGCATGTTACACTTATATATACAGTATATGTGGGTATATGCTTTCCAGAAGCCCCACTCTTATAAGATGGCATGGTCAGGAGAAGGAATATTTGAATTAATAACTACTAATTAAAATTAATTGTAAGATAAAGTACCATATTAATACAATTAATAGAGCCAGATTGGTCTAGTGGTTAAGGTAAAAATCTAGAAACTGGGAAACTATGAGTTTTAGTTGAACTTATCCAGAAAAATCAGCTGAGTGACTTTGAGTCAGCCCAAAGTAGGGGTCTCCAACCTTGGCCATTTTAAGACTTGCTGGCTGAGGAATTCTGGGAGTTGAAGTCCACAAGGCTTAAAGTGGCCAAGGTTGGAGACCCCTGCCTTAGAGGGTTGTTGTGAAGAAAATGGGAGGAGGAAAGTGTATTGGATATGTTTGCTACTTTGACATATTTATAAAAATAATAAAGGGATACAAATAAATACCAGATCCCACATTTCAACTGTTCTCACACAGAGAAATATATACCATGTTTCCCTGAAAATAAGATCTGGTCTTTTCTTTTGGATCCTGAAATAAGCACTGGGGCTTATTTTTGGAATGTCTTAATTTTTTTGAGTGCCATTGCTGTGAGGTGGGAAGGGTGGAGCTGCCTGACTTGCACACCAGCTTACTCAGGGACCCGTGGCTCCACCAGCAATCGGGCAGCAGGAGCCCACGTGGCTGCCAGCTCACTTCTAGCATCAGTGCAGCACTGGAGCAGGAGGCCAAGTGATGCAACCAGGCAAAACACTTGTTTTCAAGCAACCCATAGGCACCCAAATACTTTTCACCTGGACAGAAAAATGAGGGAGACTTGAAGCTTTATCTGCTTGCAGTGGAGCATCCATTCACAAGCAGACAATGCTTTGTCTTCCTCTGGGAGGAAAGTGGACGGTGGAGTCAGAGGCATGGGGGGAGGGGGGAGGCAGGCAATCCCAACATGTCTCCCATTCCATCCCACTGTCTATATATCAGCTTGCTTGCAGTTGCACCAGGCAGGCACCTGTGTGGGGTGTTGGGATCACCGGCCTCCCCACTCCCTGTACCTCTGCCTCCGCCTGCTGCCAGTAGTGCTGCACAAGCCTCCCTCGAGCCTCCCACAAGCCAGGCAGCTGTGCAACATGTCCTGTCTTCCCTCCACCTCTGCCTCCACACCAGGACTTACAGGTCTGTGCGCTGCGCCAGTGGGCACATGGGCCATGCCCATCCCCTGGGCTTATTTTGGGGGTAGGGCTTATTTTAGGCCCACCTCAAAAATTGGGCTAGAGCTTGGTTTTGGGGTGGGTCTTATTTTGGGGGAAAATGGTCATTGCATATGCATACATTTATTTATTTAGGGAATTTATATTGCCACCTATTTGCCCATGATGACTCGAGGTGGCTTACAGAATATAAAACCTCATATAAAAAGAATAAAACTATTAAGAGTCATATAATAAATTAATATACTAAAATCACCTCCCACCCTCTACCCCAGGGACAGCACCTCACACTAGCCATTTAAATTCCTCCATGCCATTCTGGGTTCCCCAGGCACACTTGCAGAATCAAGTCTTCAGCACCTTCCAGAAGAGCGCTGGAGTGGCAGCCATTTTAATCTCTGGGGGAATGATGTTCCAGAGAGAGGGGACCACCTTGGAGAAGGCCCTTCTTCTGGATTCCACCAGGTGTATCTCCCTAGGAGATTGGATCCGCAACATTCCCTGTCTCCCTGCTCTGATGGATTGGGGAGATGGCAAGAGATGGTCCCTGAGATAACCTGCTCCCAAGCCATGAAGGGCTTTAAAGGTGACAACCAGCACCTTTAATTGCACCCGGAAGCAAATCAGCAGCCAATGCAGCTCCCACAGAAGAGTGATACATGTACACACCAGGGTCTGCACAAAACCATGTGGGCTGCTACATTTTGTACCAACTGGAACTTTCGGATGCTCTTCAAGGGAAGCCCCATGGAGAGCGTATTGCAATGGTGAAGATGGGAAGTGACTAGGGCATGAGTGGCTGTGAGCAGGGATTGTTGGTCCAGAAAAGGGCATAACTGGTGCACAACTGGCAGTTGCTCAAAAATCTTTGAGCAGGAATCATGAGTCCAGGAGAAAACCCAGATTATGCACAGGGTGTGTTTGGGGTAGTGCCACCCCATCCAAGACCAAAGGTGACAATTCTCTCTGAGCCAATGAACCCCAAACCCAGAACCACTCCGTCTTGCCAGGGTTTAGTTTCAATCTGTTACTCCCCATCCAGCCCCTAACAGCCTCCAGACACTGTGAGAGAGGACACAGCATTGCTTAACTCAGCATAGGCCGAGACATACAGCTGAGAATTCTCAGCATATTGGTGATACCTTAGTCCATGGTGATGGATGATCTCATCCAGTGATGGATGATCTCATCCTGTTCATATATATGTTGAACAGGAGTGGAGAGAGTACCAAGCCCCGTGGAACCCTGCAAAGCAGTGAGCGAGGGCTGGATCTCTCCCCTCCTATCAACACTGACTGAGAGTGGCTGCAGAGGAAGGAAGTGAACCAGGATAGCACAAGGCCTCCCGCTCCCGTCCCCCAAAGCCGTTCCAGGAGAATACCATGGTTGATGGTATTGAAAGCCGCTGAAAGGTCAAGTAGAGCAAGGATGCACTATCCCCATCCTGCTCCCACCAGAGATCATCCAATAGCATGACCAATGCATTTCTATTCCAAATCCAGGCCTGAATCCTGACTGGTAGGGATCGAGATAATTTGTTTCATCTAGAAATCTCTAGAGTTGCTGTTAACCACCTTCTCAACAACCTTCCCCCAAAAGGGAAGACAGGTCAGAAATTATCCAACAGGGTGGAATCCAGCTATGGCTTCTTAAGAAGAGGGCCGATCACAGCCTCCTTAAAGTCCTGGCACCACCCCTAATCACCATCAGAGTCCTCCTGCCTGTCACCTCCCGGGAAGCAGTCATAAGCCAGGAGGGACATGGATCTACAGGTGCTTGTGTGCATACTTCCTAGAATTCTGTCCACTTTCTCAGAAGTGACAGGGTCAAACTGTTCCCAGATTACAGGGCAAGAACCTGCCCCAGGGACTTCCACTGGACCAGCAACCATGCCGGCATCTAACTGGGAATGAAGTTGAGTGATTTTGTCTTCCAGAAAATCTGCAAATTCCTCAGCACACCCCTTCAGGTGGACTTCAAACTCCTCCTTCCCCAGGAGGAGGTGGCTCACCTTAAAGAGGGTCTCTGAGCGATTATCTGCAGGTGCAATTAATGTGGAGAAGTATTTTTACTTTGTCACATGAATCACTTTAATACCAGCTCTTACCTGTGCTCGATCGAATTCATCCCTTGTCTTCCTCCAGTTGCACTCTAGATGTCTCCTCATCCGTTTCATCCCTCTCAGTTCCTCTGTATACCATGGAGGAAAGGTTGCATGGGTGCAATCCTATCCAGAGCCTCAGTCACCTTCTTATTTCAAACAGTGACTAAAATCTTGGCTGGACTGTGCAGCAGTTCTGCAGTTATAACCTCCAGCTCCTTCTGGAACCCATCCAGGTCCATTAGTCAACAGGGGTGGATCAATTTAATAGGTCCTGCATCCCTGCAAGAAGGTATAGGTCTTGAGAAACTCAATGCCACCAGATTGTGACCCGATCATGACAAGGGGATCAAGGACAGGTCCATCAATTCCAGGTCACATAGGCAGTGCTCTGATAAAAAAAAAACACCAAATTGGGTGTGTGGCCACCATTTCTAGTTGGGCCCTGGATGACCTGTGACAGGCCCATGGAAGTCATGGTTTCTATGAAATCTAGGGCTATCTCTGACCACCGCTCCCAGGGATAGCAGGTTGAAATTTCCCAGAATTATAAGCTTGGGGAATTCCACTACCAGCCCTGCGGTGAGATCCAGGAGCCGGGGTAGGGAAGTTGCTAAGCAACAGGGAGGCTGCTCCAGCAGCAGCAATCCCACCTCATCCCTTGAGCCCAACCAAAGAAAAAGGGCCTCACAGAGAGGCACTTGTGGAGCAGTATGCCTTCCTTCTAGCAAAATACGGTAAGTGGAAGAAAAGGATATACTATGAAAAAAAAATGTGAGGCACACTTGAAGAATCATAACCAACTGAAAGAAAATAGAAAAGCTCCTTTTTCAGGCAGG
The DNA here is from genome assembly GCA_004319985.1 of Emydocephalus ijimae. NCBI lineage: Eukaryota > Metazoa > Chordata > Lepidosauria > Squamata > Elapidae > Emydocephalus > Emydocephalus ijimae. The sequence goes on along the minus strand of BHEV01005789.1, from coordinate 3,071 downwards.
ATTAAATTTACCATACAAATAGCTCTTTTCAAGCCTCAAGTAATCTTTAAGCTAAATGTCAAAAGCAGGCATGTGATATCCTATCTAATGGAAGCATTTAGGATTAACTCTTTGTTTTCAATCACATCTGTTATCAGAGAATGTAAGGCTTTTATTATCTTTAAACATGGCACATTTCATTCCTGAAGACCAAAAAAAACCCCAAAAAAACCCATGCTATTAGTTTAATCAAGGATTGTTTTGGACAGACACACCCACATCACACACACAAATGAGTTCTTGTGCTACAGTAGATTGACTTGAAGGAGCTAAGAAATAGGCAATGCCATTCCTCCTTCCAATTATAAAAATGCAAATACTTACATTTGCTAGAGGTAGCACTTTCAGTCAATGTGATTGGGGGGTGCCATATTCCTTTGAACTAAGGCTATTTTTTCTCCTCAGATGATTTTGTTACCTCAAAGATAATTTGTTGGAAACTGTGATGATCAAAATTAAATCAACCATTAAATGGAGAAACAAAAAACAGGACAGCTTTTTGTTTCATCTCTACCAAGGGAAGATGTGTGTTTCTAGCAGGGAACACTTATGCAACAATTATCACTTAATTGTTATATAAGGACTTTGTAGGAGGTCACCCACTTCTGCCTTACAATATGTAGTGGAGTTACTATAGATGAGGCCATTGGAGAGCTTTAATTAAGACAGCTTCCTACAATGGACTTGCCCATTGCTTATGAAATAGTAGATTCTGATATAGATGAAGCTAGCCTATGGGCCACAGCTGAATATACAGACTTATTTTGTGATTGGAACTTGGACTAGATAAGATTCTTGGACAGTTTTGCTTGAAGATAGATCAATAGAGTATAGAGCTAAATCGCCTTCAAAATCTCAGTTAAGCAATAAATCTCTTGTTATCTCTCAGATAACAGATAACAGATAATCAGAGTTGGAAGGGACCTTGTAGGTCATTTAGTCCAATCTCCCACCCAAGCGGGAGACCCTACACCATTTCTGACAGATGGCAATCCAATCTCTTCTTGAAAGTGATGGCACTCCCACAACTTCTGAGGGCAAGATGTTCCATTGGTTGATTGTTCTCATTGTCAGAAAGTTTCTCCTTGTTTCCAGGTTAAATCTCTCCTTGTTCAGTTTCCATCCATTATTCCTTGTCTGGCCTACAGGCGCTTTAGAAAATAGCTTGACCCCTTCCTCTCTGTGGCAGCCCTTCAAATATTGGAAGACTGCTATCATGTCTTCCCTAGTCCTTCTCTTTACTAGACTAGCCAAACCCAGTTCCTGCAACTGTCCATCGTATGTTTTAGCCTCCAGTCCCCTAATCATCCTGGTTGCTCTTCTTTGTACTTTTGACAGAGTCTCAACATCTTTTTTGTAATGTGGTGAACAGAACTGGACACAGTACTCTAGGTGTGGTCTTACTAAGACTTTATAGAGTGATATTAGTATCTCCCTTGATCTTGATTGTATCCCTCTGTTAATACAATTTAGGATTGCATTAGCTTTTTGGCTACTGCTGCACACTGCTGGCTCATATTTAGCTGGTTGTCCACTAAGACTGCAATTATGACTCTCTTAATTATGTATATGGGTGTATGGGTGTATGTGTATATGCATTGGAAAGCTTTCTAAATCTATTCTCTCTAGGTGCTGGACTACAAACTATGGAATTTCCAACCAGCATGTTAGCTGCGAATTTGGGGAAATGTCCCAATATACTATTGTGTTGTTTTAACTGCACATAATTGGTGGATTGAATTTTCTTCATGTTCTTCCAGTACCAAAAGATCCATGCATGAAATATCTTGTGGGAGTCTTGTGTACAAAATAATATTGGAATTTGGAACTCAATATGTTTTTAAAGATTTGGGATGTGATTCTGGTTGTCAACCTCCTCAGACTGCAGTTCTACATTTCAGGAGCATTTTGGACCTAAGTCGATAAGGGATTAAACCGAGCACAGAGGTGGAGGGCACAGGAAGAGGACTTTGAAATCTATGGAAGAACACCCTCAAAATGTCAAAAGAAGTTCACTTTAAAGAAAAACTCAAAAGAGAACAAGCCTCTTCTCACTAGCCAGATGCTCACTAATGACAGCTACTCTGCTGATTGGCCAGGCTGCCTCATGAATATTGATGGGAATGCATGATCCAAATGGCACAGCTGTGCAACCACCTGCCCTTGCCAGCTTAGCTTTCGAAGCTTCCAGAGAGTTGCTTGGAGCTTTTGGGAAATTTGATTTCCCATCCTCTTGAAATCTCCACACCAATCTTCTTGTCCCCCTTTGAGTAAAGCCCTCCTTTCTTTTCTGGTTAGGAGGGATGTAAGGAGGTGATAACCAGAGGAGTCAATGCAATTTAAGCAGAGTTTTACTTTTATCCAAGTTTAGTTTTACATTTATTTCCTGTATGAGATATTACATAAAATCAGGACATATAAAAAATGATTGCCTTTATTCAACTAGCAGTTGACTTGCTCCAAAACATATTGACTATTTCTTCGAGTAGATGCTCCAAAATGAAATAACAACCAATGGAAGCACCTAAGGTAGTATTAACCTCAAGCTGCAAGTGTTAATGTTTATGTTTGAACATTCTCATTAGGTTTTTTTTTAAAAAGCAGCTACCAGTATACTGTATAATGATCACAAGTATAAATCTAACATAGCAAGGGAAGGACTAGGTTAGGAGGGCTGTGTTCAGTTTGATATTTTCTCCATCTGAGTTATTTTCTAATGCAAGAGAGTGTAATACAGTGCAGCCCAGCTTCAGGTTGTGGCTCAGAATTTCTATTCCTCCCCCTTATCCAATGGGCCATAATGTCTCCAGGATATCACAATGCAACTGAACCAGGACTTATTCAGCAAGAAGAGAGGCCTATAGGTATTTTAAGAATGGGTTAGACAAATTCACATGGAGTCGTCTGTCCATTACTATTAACGTGAACCAATAAGTGGAGTAATTAGAACCCGTGTCAGTCTGCGCTCCTTTTAAATCCCAAGAAAGTAAAACTCAGACTCAATGGTGTGGAGCAAAGTTAATCTTTTACTG
>BHEV01005787.1:961-14940 GCA_004319985.1 Emydocephalus ijimae | reverse complement strand
GGAGAGCACGGAAGATGAGGAAGATTCAGGGAGCTCGTCCGAAGGAAGCAGCGACCGGAGCAATACGAGCCCGTTTGTGGGAAGTAGCGACGGGAACAACTTGCATGGAAGTGGGCAAGAAGAGGAAGAGAGTGCACCTCAGGGAGCAGAGGACCTTGTAGAAATCGAGGAACAATTAAGCCCTGCACCCGAAACAGAATCACTGCTAGGCAACGAACTACCTCAGAAGGATGACAGTCCACCGACCCAACGAAAATCCAAAAGAATTAAGAGACAACCGTCTTATTTAAAAGATTATGTAACTATACCAAGTTTAAGGAACCAGGGGGAAGGGGTGTTGTGTATACAATAAATGCAATAAAGGTCCAAGCTTGGGGTTAGATGCAGGGTTCTGGCCCTGCACTTCTGATTGGATATCAGGCAGCTTGACCAGGATTGGTCAGCTATAACAAACCTGATTGGTCTTTAAGTAAGGGTTTTCATTGGTTATTAGAAATAGTGTTCCTAGTTGATTATTGGTCAAATCATGCATAAGATGCCTATATAAGACAAAGAGAACCGTTATGGCTTGCTTGCACGATGTAAATAAAGAGTTGAAGTTCACTGTTCCAAGCTGTCTCCACTTATTATGACTCATGCACAGTACATAACAGTTAAAGCTGAACTATTCATTCAGCGGTAAGACATTGTAACATATAATTTTATGTACTATGCTTAAGTCCAATCTTAGCTAACTGTTGTGATTTGCTGGCAGCAGGTGCACATGGCAGAGGTCTCTGATAACGAGGATTCAGATGAGGGGCCTATGTGTGATGCAGGGATGGGGCTAAGACTATTGGAGAGTGGGGTACTACCTTTGGAACTTGTGGAGGCTGGCAGCAGTGATGCAGAGGACCCTAGGGAGCCTGTGCCCATCATGCAGGCTGCTCGAAGGAAAGAGTAGCTGAAACAGCAAGGGTGACTTGGGGGTAAAGCTGGAAGGTAATGGCCCCTCCCATAAGGGATAAAAACCAGCCCTCGGGGGGGGTGTTCTTTGCAAGAAGCAAATAAGTTATTTAGACTCATAGTCCTCGTTGAAGCCCTGCTTCCTCCGGTTTGTTTTTCTGTTGGTGGATATTTAATCAGTAATTAGTCTTCTGTTCGGGGCAGCCTTTTGCAAACTTGAAAGGGCTTGCTTTTGATATTGGACAGTTATACTTAAATGTCTCCTGGCTGGGGATGCACTGAATTCTCATGCTGCATTAAAAATGGTTTGCTTTTATACATAATTTGTGTTTGTTTAATTTGAACAAGACTTGGGTCAAACACCGGCATGGTTCAAGGATGTCTAAGCCTAGAATCTCAAGTCTGGTGGTGTAGGGTATTCTGTTGCAAAAGGACTCACTCAATTGTATTACTGTCTGGTATACAGTGTGGATTCCAGACAGTGGAGCTGTATTCAAGTATTGGTCTAACAAAGGTATTGTATGCCCTAGTTTGTAAATCAGTATTACCAGAGGAGAAGCTTTGTAAAATTAGATTTACAACTCTTAAATCCTTTTGGGCAATGCTGTTGCAGTGAGCTCTGGCACTTAGGTCTTTTGATATGAGTACTCCAAAGTCCTTGACAGAGTGGGGGTCATCAACGAGGTCATATCTGCCTAGCTTGTATTTGGTGTATTGATTTTTTTTTTACCAATGTGTAGGACAGAGCATTTGTTGGTCGAGATTTGGAGTTGCCAACTGTTTGATCATTCAGACATATAATCAAGGTTGCTTTGAAGGATGGTAGCATTGTTGGTGGTGCTAAACAGTTTTATGTCATCAGCGAAGAGGATGCAGTTGCTTATAAGGTGATCACAAAGGTCATTTATATAGAATACAAAGAGTGTGGGTCCTAGAACGCTCCCTTGGGGGACACTCCTGTTAACTGGTGCAGGTTTTGATAGGGCATTTCCTATTTTAACTATTTGTTGCCTGTTTGACAGGAAGGCAGTAATCTACTTATGAAGGGATCCAGAAATGATGTAAGAGTTTGATTTTAATAGTAGTTTGTAATGTACCACTGAGTCAAAGGCTTTGCAGAAGTCATTGTAAATTACATCTATTGCTTTACCCTGGTCAAGTGGTATAGTCCATATATTTTTGTAGTGTAGAAGTTGCAAATTGCAGGACAATTTTTTTCTGAAACCAAATTGTTTATTGGAGAATAGGTTGTTTGACTCTAGGTGGAAGTTAGTGCATTGGTTAATGATTGTTTCCACAACTTTGCACATGATACAACACAATGAAATTGGTCTTTAGTTTTCAATCAGGCAGGGGTCACCTTTTTTGAAGATAGGGATGACCACTGCTAAAGACCATAGGTTTGGTAAGGAGCTGATTCTGAATGATATCTCACATATTATGCTTAGGGGTTCTGCCATGGCAGTGGAGAGCTTTCTTAAGAAGTATGCACATAAGCCATCAGGGCCAATAGATAAGGATGGTTTTAGGTCAGTGGTCACCAACCAGTGGGTCGGGGATCACTGGTCCGTGAGAACATTTTGGTGGTCCGCAGAGAAATGTCACTCCCAAAGCAATTAATGTGGAGTGTGAAGGATATGTGTTTGTGTTTATTTTCGTGGTCATGATGTGCACTGAAGATGATGTTTGATTTCATTGTATGAGGTGCAAAGACAATAAAGTAAACTAATTAACTAATTCAGGCTGTGAGGGAACACAAGGCTGTGCTGCCCACATGACCTGTGGGAACACAAGACTTGTGTCACTTGCATTGCGAACAACATGGGGCAGTGAGAGGAGGAGGAAAAGGGCAGAGGGGGGAACTTGCCCCACTTTCTCCATGCGCCTCACCTGGCCATGCAAGGAAAGCAGCATAAGTCTTTCTTTATCTTCCCCAAACTCCGCCAGAAATGAGTCTTTGGGATCCTGCAAGGCATCCTGCTCCAAGAGGCTGCGCTGGTGCAACAAGTCTCACAAGAATTCGTTTCTGGTGGAGTTTGGGAGAGAGAAAGAAAGACTTCTGCTGCTTTTGCTGCTTTCCTTGCCTGAAACAAAAAGTCTCTCTCTTTCTCTGTCTCCCCCTGAGAACGGAGCTGGAGACGGTATCCTGTGATCCCAAAGAAAGAACAATCAGTCAGTAGGAAAATGGGGTGGGGGATTTTCCTGCAGAGGTTTTTGGGATTTTCCCAGAGTCTCTAGTCTGCGGGATTCAAAATTATGAGTTTGGTGATCCCTGAGGTCCAAAAGGTTGGCAACCCCTGTTTTAGGTAACAGTGCCTTTTCTATGCTATCTTCAATAAAGTCAATATGTGGTAGATCATTGCAGTTAGTTGTGGTATGATTAGGAAATGTGGAGCATGAACCATTACTGTTTATAAGGTTTTCTTATTTTGGGTAAATTGTTTTTGGTTTTTTTTTGTTTGGGGGAGAGGTTACTAATGGCACATATAGTTTAATGACTCTTTTGAGTTCAAGCAAGAAAGTGTTATAATGTTCTTCTGTAGTATTAAAGCCAGAAAACAGAATGTGCCAATCAAGAGATGATAATTTGGCAGCTATAAGTTCATAATTAGCTTTTTTTTAAATTGCATTTTGGGGATCCATCATTATGATCCTCTTTGAGAGGGTGTAAATTTAGACAAAAGTCAATCATGCTATGGTCACCTTTTGAAAATGGTTCATGTATTTGTAGGGCATAAATTGAGTTTGAGCTGTTGCAGAAGATGAGGTTGAGGCAGTTGTTTAGTCTAGTGTTGTTATGTACTAATTGATCTAGTCCCAGTGTGGTAATAGCATTGTACAGGGTTGCATGAATAGGTTTGGATTCATTTAGTGTCCAATTTATAAGAAGTAAGTTGAGGTCACCAAGAAAAATAGGGTGCGGGCAAGAGGCAGCCCACATGAGTAGTGAAGTTGGCTTGTTTGCATGAATCATATCATGGTCAGGGGCTAGATAGCATAGTAAGAAGCAGATTGAGGTATTTAAGGACAGTTTACAGACGATGGTCTCAGGAAGAGCAAGCTCTTGTATAATTGAATCTTTTTTTAGATTTAGAGACTTTTTTTTACAATATAGCAACTCCACCTCCTCTAGGGATTTCATAATCAGATCGATAAACATGATATTCTCTTACAGTGCTAATGGAGTCTGGGAAAGATGCATTCAACCACATATCACAGACAAATATAATGTTGAATGTGGCCATGCTTAGTAAGATGAGGAATTCATGCATTTTATTTGTGAGGCTTCTTGCATTGAGTAGTATGCATTTAATATATGAAATAGTGGGTCTGGAGGAAGTAAGGGTCATGTATCCCTAATGTTGGATTTTGGGGTGATGGTTATTGGGACGTAGGTTGTATAGGTTAGTATTACTTACCTCTGTAATATAATCTTTTGAGCTCAAAGCATAGTTCACATTGCTGTAAGTAAGTAAGTACTACACATTGCTGTAAGGTTAGATCATGGTGAGAACAAAGGTTTTTATGGTTGTCATTACTCTTTGTGAGTGAATTTATTGAGAAAATGAATTTATGTTTGCTTGATTCATTGAGCCATCTTTGTTTTTGAGCTCTGGACCAATGTAGGAAATATCAAGTATTTCATCAGGGGAGATGGTTGATCTTGATAGGCTCTGATGAAGTTGCAGACATTAGTGATGACATCATTGTCATTATCTTCAAGACCAAATAAGATGGTGTTTGGATGCTTCCATTTACACTCATCCACCTTCCATCCACCTTCTTTGAGGTGGATGCAGATATCAATATTTGTGGGATTTGTGTTTTTTTTGTGAATTGGGTTTTGGTTTTGGTTGTTGGGTAGAGATGTGGTTTGTAGTTGTTTGATGTTTTTTTTTTTTTGTGCTGTGTCTTTTTCTTTTTCAAGGTTTGTTAATCTTGCTTGTATAGTGTCCAGGGATGCTACAATGGTATCAAGGGATGTTACACATGTTTCTATGGTATCAACTCTTTCAAACAGGGCAATATGTTTGTCTAGTTTGGGGCTGCATGGTGGGCAGAAATATGGATAACCAGAGGCAGATGATTTTAGGAATAGAGCCATTTGCTTGGATAATCGTAAGCAATTATGGTGAGCGTAGTTGTCAGAAAGGGAACATTTGATGTAATCTTTATTCTCCTTCAAAGTTTTTACATATAAGGCAAAAGTAGGAGTCTTGGGGTTCTTTAATAGGGATTTCTTTCTTTTTAAGATGACATAATAGCACTTTTCCAGTATTTGAGGGGCTGCCACAAAGAAAAGGGGGTCAACTTATTTTCCATAGCACCAGAAGGCAAGACAATGGATGGAAACTAAACAAGGAGAGAAGCAACTTGGAATTAAGGAGAAGCTTCCGAACAACGAGGACAATTGACCTGTGAAACAGCTTGCCTTCAGAAGTTGTTGGTGCTTCATCACCAGAGGTTTTTAAGAAGAGACTGGACAGCCACTTGTCTGAAATGGTCTAGGGCATGAGTATCAAACTCAAGACATCACATTGACATCATGTGATGTATCACTTTCCCCCCCTTTGCTAAACTGGTGTGGCCATGGCCAGCACATGATGCATCCAGCCTGTGGGTCATGACTTTGACATCCCTGGTCTAGGGTCTCCTGTTTGAGCAGAGGATTGGACTGGAAGACTTCCAAGGTCCCTTCCAACTCTATTGTCTATTGTTCCTATGTTTACATGCATTCTTTCACATGGGACTGCTTAAATTTGAATCATCCTCTGCCATGATCAGTTCCAATCTCTGGCAGGAAGGTGTTACATGAAGGTAGATGAAATGCTACATAAAGGTAGAAGGAAAAAATGTCTAGAAAGAGAGAAGAAAAATGGGAGGGGGAGGAATAGAGCCACCTGCTTTTAGTCTTTATCTCACCCACAGCTTGCTGAAGCTTTACTTGTTCTTGGCATGCATCCATGCTATGAGTTATTTCTTAGAAAAAAGCTGGCCCAATGGTCTAGCTCTCCTATGAGCATGCCATCCCCACTAGAAACTTGCCCTAGCCAAGGGGTAGCTAGAGTGCAGGATGTGATCACACAGATGTAATCCCACAGATGACAACAGATGACAATTTGATGGATTGTTTTTCTCCTCCTCCTATGAATTGGTTTCACCAATTAACCCAAATTAAACTATAGATATTCCAGCAAAGATGGAAATACGCCTTCTATCTGGTACCTAATATGCCCTGTATTGTACCTAGACTGTTCACTGCATCTGAGACTTAACTCTTATTTGATATCTTTCAACAGTCTAGGGACAATGATATAGGTTCAGCCATTGTTAGGATTAGATTAGGGGTGTCAAACTGGCAGTCCACAGGCCAGATGCATCAAGCACAGGGCACACCCATCCCAACTCCACGAAGGGAAAAAAATGTCTTGCAATGTCTCATGATGGCAATGTAATGCTGTGAGTTTGACACTTGTGGATTAGATGGTCTGAAAACTGTGCAGGTGACACAATTATCCCCACACAAATACACAAGTTCCTTGAGCTCCATGAGATCTAATTGAGAGTTCAAACTCTGACTGAAATTTCAAACCAGAAAGCCTTAACCACATAAAATGTGATTAAACAATGAGAGATTATTAACATATCAGCATCCTATTAGCAAATCCTCCATTATTAGGCTGAAACCTTGTTTGAACTAGGATTGCATACAGACTAAGATTTAATGAAATAGCTACCTGATAGATAAAACATGGAATGGAGGTTAGTTTCTGCAGTGAACTTCATAGTTTTGCTGATAATTTCTAAGTCTTTTTTGAAAATACAAACTCACGTGCCTTGTGATACTATCCCTTCTTTCCTGGGTACCTTAAATTATTTTTCACTAGTAATCATGCTGACAAAAATAACAATAATAAAGTTCAAATAAGTTCAAACCAGAGTTACATAATCACTCATTCTGTGTTTTCATTTTTTGAAGATGACAGATTTCTTCTGGACCGTTATCTATGACATTTGGAAAATTGAAAGTCAGAGGGAGAAAGACCCACCTAACAATGCTTAGATTTGCTTTTGACCTAAAAGGGAATAAGTTGTCAAGAGTTATTGATCATCTGATAGCTTTTTGCTTTTTCTATATTGAAAAAAAAAATGAAGGAAAAAACAAAACTATAAAATACTCAGGAATAACAACCACCTTGGAAGAAAACAGACTCAAAAATCAGGGGAATAAACAAGACAAATGGATGCATCTGCTAAAAAGACTGCTTTGGGGCAAGGATTCTGATTCCATTTGTGTTGAAGGTAAGAGGGCAACTTACTTCTTTTTTTTTTTTAGGATAGCTATCCACACCCACACCCAACTATTCCTATCATCTTGAATCAGAATATATTGAGTCCAGGTGACAATGCTGACAAAGAGACTTAAGTGGCTTTGTATTCTTCTGTATTTTATTGCTCACATTAGTTCTTGGAAAGGGGGGAAATGTGAAGCTCAACAGACCATAAATCTTCACTGACACTCTTCATGATTGTCTCCTTGGGTTAGGGAAACTGAAGGTGACATACTGTATCCTCTGATTGTGCTAAGAGAAGCTACACTCTATGTAGATCAGAAAATTCCAAGTTCATAAAACAATAGAAATAACTACTTTTCAACTTTTAAAAAATATTGTTAAAATTTTATTTATTGAAAGCACAGCAGGGAGGACTGAACCAAGATCACTTTTAGGTCTCACTAAAATTTTGAAATTTTAGAAACATACTCTTTGCAACTTTAATTGTTGCAAGTGTTGGGGCCATCACAGCTACTCTAAAAAGGAAAGTGTTATGTCCCTACTTGAAATCCCCGTGTTTTGATTGGCTAAAACACGGGGATTTCTCATTGGCCAAGCAGACCACACTGATTGGCTGGTTTGCAGTCTTCCGCGATTGGCTGAGGCCAAGAGCGGGAGACTTCGTTTAAAACGATTGGTCGCGACTCCTGCAAGCGAAAGGAATAAAAGCCGCGGGCTTCGTTCCTTTCGCGGGCTTGTTGGAAAATAGTTAATAAAGAGCTTGAATGAAGTCACCGACTCTGAGCGTTCTTTTGCGAACTTGACAGAAAGGAAAAACAAAATAGCTGTTTAAATCAAATGCAATGGTGGAAAAAGCCAAAATGTTGGAATAAGTAATCAACAGGCTTGCCCACCACTTTTTTTTTTTTTTTTGCCAACTGGTCACTAGTGAAATCAAATTTTAAACAGTTACAAGTGATAAGGGAAGACATGGTGACATCTAATTACTATTCAATCTCATGTCTTCATAAATTTTTGAACCAATTCAATTCACCAATCAAGCCTAACAGTTCTATGGAAAAAGATGAAAAAATTAATCCATTGTATTTGTGTCTCAGCCTCTGATAATCAATTCTGCTACATTCATGGATGTGGACATAATAATTCCTTTCCACTTTCTTTTCTCTGAACTTTCCCCTTTGTTTCTTAAAAAAGCAAAAAACAAAACAAAACCCCATAGATCCCGATATAGACCCTGACCTGGAAGGAACAGTATTTTTGTTTTTATCTTTATTTTTATGAAACATTGTGAGGCTGGAATCTTTATGTGAGAAAGGGTGGCATAGAAGTCCTAAGTGAGTAAGTAAGTAAAACATCCAAGGGGTTCTGATTGTAGGAGATAGACAACATCCTACTCTCAAGTGAACTAATCTGTCCAAGGATAGCAACTGTGGTCAGACTTATATCCCACTTCACAGTGCTTTACAGCTCTAAGTGGTTTACAGAGTCAGCATATTTCCCCAAACAATCTGGGTCCTCATTTTACTGACCTCAGAAGGATGGAAGGCTGTCAACCTTGAGCTGGTGGGAATCAAACCAGGGGTGGGATTCAAAATTTCTTAACAATCAGTTCTGTGGGCGTGGCTTAATTTGTGGGCATGGCTTGGTGGTCATGTGACTGGATGGGTGTGGTTTGGTGGTCACATGACTGGCTGGGCATGACCAACTCAATGTCACTCACACCAAGGGGTGCCTCGCCGGACCCCTCACTTCCCAGTCATTCCTTGTCACACCCAGCCTCAACTTATCTGTCACCTTTTTTTGACTTTATTATCTATGTGCTATAGATGTACTTTCATGGACCACTGAAAGGAAGAAATGGCTCACATACTTTGCCCAAGAGTGTGATAAGCAACAAACTTTTAAGGGGCTGCCACAAAGAAGAGGGGGCAATGTATTTTCCAAAGAAGCAGAAGGCAAAACAAGAAGCAATGGATAGAAACTGAACAGAGAAGCAATGTAAAACTAAGAAGAATCTTCCTGACCATGAGAACAATTAACCAGTGGACCTGCTTGTCTCCAGAAGTTCTGGGTATTCCAACACTGGAGATTTTAAAGAAAAGACTGGACAGCCATTTCTCTGAAATGGTATAGGGTTCCCCCCAAGGTCCCTTCTAAGTGTTATTCTGACACCTTTTCCAGGACCTCCAGTCAGATCCAAAATGTGGCTGTGACAGTTGATCAGAACTCCTCTGTTTTTCATATGCAGCAGCTTTAGCTTTTAGGACAGAAATCTTCAGACTTGAATTTTACAATTATTTACAAAGTCTGCATTACTATTAGTATTAATCTTCTCATCACTCCTTTATAAAGGACAGAAGCAAAATATAGAAAAACAGGACCTATTTAGAGATAATGGGTGAAAACTTAATGGAAAACGGGATACTGCAAAGGTACATAAGATACTATGGTTATATTAGAAGCAGAAATAATTTTAGAAAATATGAAACAATGTATGATTAAAATGTCTGATAAAATAGCTATCGTAATTCAGTGGAATGCTTGTCAATCATAAATAAATGTAACAAAAGGTATATTTAATGATTTATAAAACACATGTGAAGAGAAATAAGGGAAAAATTAATTATGGAGATTATATGTGTTTTTAAGGAAGTATGATATTTAATTGAAAAGAAGTGTTAAAGATGTTATGGTTTTAATGATTATTAATGATAGAAGTGAACTGGAATGGAATGAGGGTTTATAATCACATATATTTACAATCTTTCTCTTTTTTTTAAAGAATATAGTGTGTATTATACACTATAATAACTTCGATTGGAAGTTATGTATTTTGTATTATATTGAAAGTCATAAACTTAAGGTATATATTGAAGTTTAAATAAGGGTTGAATGGATGTAATTAAAATATATAAATGTGTCATTCTCCAATTAGTAACTACAGGAAAAAAATTGTTTAATGAGAAAAGATAATATGAAATTGAAACAGAACAGACAAAAGTATAAATATAATGATTTGAATTGAGATGAGATAATCAAAATAAAATTGAGAAAATTAAAAGAGGGGAAAAACTATGTAGAAAATGTACAATAGTATAAGATATGGAATAGAATACAAAAAGGAGCATGAAAGTTTTGTGTCTGTACAAAGAAGTTCAACCCGGGACCATGCTATTTTCAAAAAAAAATGTTTTACTTGTATTTTGTGTGTGAAAACCCAAATAAAACTTTATTAAAAAAAAAAAGAATCGGCACTGATGTGGAGAAAGAGTCAGATTAGGGAAAGAGTCATTAAGTTCAGTCATTAAGTCATGTGTGCCCCAAGTAATAGCTTTGAATTAAGATGACCATCCTTGCACTGCTAAAATAGTTGCAAAGCACTTTCTGTACTTTTTTGCATCCACCTGGATTTTTGCAACTCAGAGAAAGTAGCTCAATTTGTCTCCAGGAAACACTCTACTTTCCAGCTGTTCTTCCTGGAGGAGTGCATTATATGCAGAACAAGCTTTTCCCTAATTCCCATGCAGATTCTCCCTCAGGCAGATTTCACCATATGAAATATTTAATCTGGTGAAACTGCAATAGTTCCAACTCCCAAACAATAGGCAACCTTATTATGCCACAAACTGTTGTTGAGAAAATATAGAAAGTGTGGCAGAAGCTTTAGCCAGTACGATGTCTCTTGAACCCAGAAATGAGTTAATCAAACTATTTTTCCCACTACAAATAATAGGAAGGGTAGTGGGACACAAACTTCTCTCCCTCCACATTGCCTGTCTGCAGGTGGCAGAGAATTGGGCTTAGAAAATCACAGATTTTGCATCTAATCTTCTCAAAAAGAGACAGGAAACTTACATTGTCACTTCTTCAGCATTTTGGCTTTTTATTTCAACTGTTAATTGTCTATTGTACTTCCTTTAATGTAAAAAAAAACATGAAGAATGATGAGGTTTAATAATAAAGTGATTTATCAAATTGTTTTCCTGCAAGCTTTTTGTCAAGTATTGAGCATGGGTTGGAATAAATGGAGACAGCCTCTGAACGGTGAACTTCAGCTCTTTATTTGCATAGTGACTTCTCAATTTAACAACAGTGAACTCTGCCTTATATAGGCAACCCTTGTAAGCTTTAATCAATAGCGACCTAGGAACACTAGCTCTTTCAACCAATAGTAACTCTCCGTTAAGGGCCAATCGGATTCCTTAGAACTGGCCAATCCGGTTTGGCCGCTTAACAGCCAATCAGAAGTGCAGGGCCAGAATCCCGCACTTTACCTCAAGCTCACACTTTATTCTTTATTGTATACACAACACCCCTTCCCCCTGGCTTCTCAATTCTGGTGCAGTTATATAGTCCTTTAAATAGGAAGGTTGTCTTTTAAGTCTCTTAGATTTTCGTTGGATTGGTTGATTGCAATCCTGTTGAGGTAGGTTGTTGCTTGGCAGTGGTTCTGCCTCTAGTTCAGGGTTTATTTCTTCTTCATTGCCTACATTTTCCTCAATTCCCTGAGGTGCAAGTGTTTCTTCCTTTTGCTCCGATTCCTGAGCATCATTTAATTCGTCGTTCCCTTCGAACGGGTTCCCTGGATTTTTATCTTCTTCCATACCTCCGCCCCTCGGTTTGGTCATAGGGGAGCTGTTGACTGGCCGTTGCAAGTCGTGACCGCAATTGGTTGATATGCCGTTTCCACAATTTATTGTCAAGGCATTGCACCATGTAGGATTTGGGGCTGGTTACACGTACTACTGTCACCTCTGTCCATAAGGGGTCACCTGATAAGTTCCGTGCATAAACGAGGTCTCCTACCTGGAAGGTGCGACAGCGGCCGCTGGATCCTATTGGTTTTTCTGGTTCGTAAGCAGGGTGCAGCCGGTCGAGTTGGAAGCAGAGTCTTCATCCCATTAGTAGTTTGGCGGGAGTTCTGCCGGTAACACTACGTGGAGTGATGTGTTGCAGGAACAGAATTTGATTGACCTTGTTGTCAATGTTGTCATAGTCTACCTTTTGCAAGGTCTTTTTTACAAATTGAACCATGCGTTCTGCTCAGCCGTTGGTCACAGGGTGTGCAGGCGAGGTGAGCGCATGGCGGATGCCGCGGTCAGCGAGGTACTGCTCGAACATTAGTGCAGTAAACTGTGGCCCGTTATCGGACACCAGGACGTCTGGTAAGCCGTGGGTTGCAAAGAGTCTGTTTAGGATCTTGATCACTGCCTTGGAGGTTGTAGTCATCATACGATGGATCTGCAGCCAATTGGAGTATGCGTCGACTGTAAGTAGGAAGGTGTAGCCTTTGGTCGGCCCTGCAAAATCCAGGTGGATTCTGGACCAGGGTCCACGTGGCGTCTCCCATTGAGTAGGCATGGCTTTTGGTGGGGCGTTGCTGACTTGTTGGCAATTGGGACAGGCTTTAACCCACTGCTCGATTTGCCGATCCATGCCCGGCCACCATGCGTAGCTTCGTGCAAGCACCTTCATTCGCACGATGCCGGGGTGGCCCTCGTGCAAAATTCGTAGCAATGCCTTTCGGAGTCGTTCTGGGACAACGACTCTATCGCCCCAGATGATGCAGCCTTTTTGGGAGAACAGTTCAGTCTGTTGGGATTTAAATGGTGCGACGTCATCTGGTACTTGGTCCAATGGCCATCCGCGTTCTACCCAGCTTAGGACTCGGGCTAGGGTGTGGTCTAGTTTGGTTTCTCTCACGATGTCTCAGGCAGTCATGGGCGGTGAGTTGAGTGCTTCGATCTGCAATGTGGTTGCCGTTGGGGCCGGATCGTTGAGAGTTTCTGGAAGCGGTGCTCGGCTCAATGCATCGGCGTGGGGAATGGCTTTCCCCGGGCGATATTGCTGCCGATAATTATAAGCAGCTAGGAATTCTGACCATCGGGTCATCCTAGGGGATAATATATCGGGGGTTGGCTTGTCTCCGGCTATTATCCCTAGCAACGGTTTGTGGTCAGTTACAACAGTAAATACCCTCCCGTACACGTATTCGTGAAATTTTTTCACAGCTGAGACAATTACGAGGGCTTCTTTATCAATTTGTCCATAGTTCTGCTCTGCTTTAGAAAGAGTCTTTGAAAAGTATGCAATAGGGGCTTTGTTCCCATAAGGCAGTACGTGGCTCAAAATGGCACCCACACCAAAAGGCGGTGCATCACAGGTTATAACTAACGGCAAAGTCTCGTTATACTGCATGAGTACAGAGTCAGAAGTGAGCAGTTTTTTAACATTCCGGAACGCTTGTTCTTCCCGGTAACCCCAAACCCACAATGCTTTTTTATCTAATAACCGGTGTAACGGTTCAGCGACAGTTGCTTTGTGCGGTAAAAATACATTATAAAAATTGATGAGCCCTAAAAACACCTGAAGATCGGCCTTGTTTCGTGGCCTGGGAGCGTTTGTGACAGCTCTTAATTTACTTTCAGTAGGGTGGATGCCCTGGCTATCAATCCGGTACCCTAGAAACTCAACACTGTCAGTATACAATTTACATTTATTTTTTTTCACCTTAAGTCCGGCCTCTTGGAATTTTTTTAGGACGCATTTTCAATGGTCCTGTAAGATGTTTTTTGTCGGGGCTGCAATTAAAACATCGTCAAAATAGGGGACCACGCCCCTGATTCCTTGTAATAACCTTTCCATGAGGCTCTGAAATATCCCTGGGGCTACACAAACTCTAAATTGCAGCCGGGTGCATTTAAAGGCACCCCGGTGCGTTACAATAGTTTGGGCCTG
>BHEV01005784.1:0-66740 GCA_004319985.1 Emydocephalus ijimae | reverse complement strand
GCACAGACTTATACACCACTTCCCAGTGCTTCCCAGCCCTCGCTAAGCGGTTTACAGAGTCAGCCTCTTGCCCCCAAACAATCTGAGCCTCATTTTACCCACCCTGCAAGGATGGAAGGCTGAGTTGACCTTGAGGTGGTCAAGATCGAACTGCTGGCATTGGGCAGAGTTAGCCTGCAATACCACATTCTAACCACCGGGACGGAAGGAAGCCATAGCTCTTCGACTTATCTACCACTTTACAGGGCTTCACAGCCCTCTCTTAAGTGGTTCACAGAGTCAGCCACTTGCCCCCAACAACCTGGGTCCTCATTTGACCCACCTCGGAAGGACGGAAGTCTGAGTTTGACCTTGAGCCTGATGGGATTCGATCTGCCAACTTACAGGCAGCCGGCCATCAGCAGAAGCAGCCTGCAGTACTGCCTTCTAACCACGGCGCCACCAGAGTAAAAAGACCACTTCAAATGATGCAGCGCCAGTGCTGAGGCCCTGATACAACCCGCGTCTGTCCAGCCACCCCCCTCCCGTAAGCTCCATCTGCATCCAGGCCCGACCGCAGGCAGACTTTGGGGCCCACTCAATGGAGAGAAACACAAGGGCCCCATGGGGAGTGGGGTTGGTGAAGCCTTAGGTTGTCCCCCCCCCCCATTCAAATGGTGAGTGGGGGCGGGGGGAAGAAAGCAAGGAAGCCACTGGCCACCTCCTGGCTGAGGCCGAGGTGGGGGCAGAGGCCTTAGCAGGAATAGAATAGAATAACAAGAGTTGGGTGGGGCCTTGGAGGTCATTTAGTCCAACCCCCTGCTTAAGCAGGAATTCGGTGCCTATCAAGTGGCCCTTAAGCCGTAGGCATTGCACAACTTTTTCTCTGGCCACATTCCGACCTGTGTCCGGGGGGGGAGGTTCTTTTTCCCACTTCTCCCTGCCCCTCCCATCCCGCCCCCCCTCCCCCAGCCCCAATGCAGCAGAAGGAAGGAAGATGGGGGCAACCTTGTTGAGGGAAAGGATGGCGGACACTGCCCGGAGGGAGAACTCCAAGACGATCAGAGCGGCTACCCGGTGCCCCACCAGGGTGAAAATGGCCGTCAGCACCACGAGATGGAGCCGGTCCAGGAAGGGCCGCAGCAGCCGGAGCTCTTCCTTCTCCTTCAGCCTGTCGGGGTCACTGGAGAGGATGACAGGGAGGGGGGAGGGGAAGTCAGGTGGACCTACGGGGCAGCCAGGTGAGCGCCTCACCCCCTGTACGGACTCAGGAACTCGGGCAAGGGTCAGCTGTCAGCCATGGGAGGTGCCCAGGGTGGCGGAGGGCCAGGGGTTCGCTAAGATTCTGCGCAGTTCGGAGAACCCCAAATCCCACTCCTGGCTGGCCCTGCCAACCCCGCCACGCCCCTCCCAAGAGCATCCACATGGCCAGTTTTGGATGCAGGTAAGGCAGGGTGTGCGTGGAGGCTCAGGGAGGGTGGAAAATGCGCCTCCCGGAAGTTCGAGAAGGCCGGAAACGGGCCCGTTTCCAGCTTCCAGAGAGCCTCAGGAGCCCGGGGAGGCGGCTGTTTTCGCCCTCCCGGAAGCTCAAGAAAAGCCTCAGGAGTCCGAGTAGGGTGAAAGCACACGACTCACCATGGTGCAGGAAGTTGACTAGGCCACGCCCACCCAGCCACCGGGCTAACGTGTTCGAAGCCCCAACCTGCAGAGGGCTGAAGGGGGACTTCCTTCCTCCCCACCCTCCAACCCAGGGACCTCCCAAGCAGGCCACTCACTTCAAGCACTGGATGTAGAGGTAAGTCCTCATCAGGCTACCCAGGATGCAGACGGCACAGGCCCCCACCAGCCCTGCAAGAGAAGCAGAGGTCAGCCAGGAGGGAGGGAGGGGCTGTGGGGAGAGGGAGGGAAGGTGTAGAGGTGTGTGTGTGGGGGGGTGGGGGGCTATGAGAGCTCACCCTGTAGGAGGGAGTCCACAAGGCTGGAGGTCCATGCCAGCGGGAGGAAGCCCTGCACCCAGGCGAGCATTGTGGCCTGCGCTGCGCCCAGGTTCGTCTCAATGGCCTCCCAATTGTCGGCACAGGAAGGACCTTGAGCTCAGAGTGAACAAATAAACCGGGGGAGGGGGGGGGGAGGAACAGCAGCGGCCAGGCTGGCTCAGCCTTTTCGGCCTTGGGGAAGGAGGCCCTCTGCCGCCTCCTTCGCTCAGGGCCCATCCAAAGCTCCGCAGGCTGGGGATGATGGAGCCACAGGCCGTGGGAACTTTGCTCAAAATGCTTCCCGCCCGTGGCAGGAGCTGTGGACGGCCACGAGGGGAAGGAGGAAGGGCTTCCTGCACGGGTGGGGACGGGGAGGAAGAGTTTCCCAGCTCAAGAGGGAAAGCTGTGGGGCCAAAAGAGCAGCCCCCCCCTTTTTTGCAGCTCTTTCGGGCAGAGCAACCACTGAATCGGACGCACTAAGCAGGCAATCAAACGTGTGTGTGTGTGTGTGTGTGTGTGTGTGTGTGGGTTTGTTCCCGGTGCTCTGAAGACAACAAAAGCCCTTGCACCCTCGGTCCGAAGGTCCACAGCCGCCTTCTGTCCCAGTATTTGTGAAACGCCCCTTAAAGAGACACCTTGGACAGGGAGCGCCATTGCTTGAGACTTTNGGGGGGGGGGGGGGGGGGGGGGGGGGGGGGGGTGTCGGACTAGATGACCTACCAGGTCCCTTCCAACTCTGGTTATCTGTTATAAGGAAGTGCTGCTCCGTTTGGCTTCCCTTACCCGGAGGACCGGAGAGCCGCCCGGCGCTAGCCACAGGCCAGGCCTCCTGCCAGGGGGTGCGGGAAGAGGACACGTGGGGTCCAATGGAGCCACTGCCAGTTTGCAGGCTCATCCTTCCTCTGTGCCCCCCCCCCCCCACCCACCCAAAGGAGCCGCCCCTCCGGCCAGGATCAGCCCCGAACGGGAGGCCGACTCTGCCCCGCCGAGCGGCTGGTCCAGCAAAGCGGGGAAGCTCCCCCGCTGCCTCTGAGGGTCCCCCGGACCCATTTCTCCCCCCTTCGGCCGCTTGTGCTAGCCCCCTTTTTGTGGAAGGAGGGGGGGGCTTTCTGAGCAAGGAAGCCAGAGTGGCTGGCAGCGCGGAGTCCACACAAGGGCTGCTCTCTCGTTTGTGGAAATGGAGCCTTTATTATATCTTGTTTTATTGACAAGAAACAGAAACGTGGGAGGCGCCTGTAGCCCATTCTTGGACCTGGTCCTGCTGCAGCGCCAGGCCAGGCCAGGTGGGGGGTCACAGAGGAGGTCCAGGGCTATCCAGTTCAGGACGGCAATCATGCTCAGCCCCCAACTTCCTGCACCTCTGAACTTTGGGCCCTTTGGACCTGGCACCTCGTCCGTTTCACAGCGGCTTAAAACCAAACCGGGCTCATTTTGCCAACTAAACTTTGCCCAGCCAACAAGGCAATGGAAGAAGATGCTTCCAGGGAGCGACCCATAAATCTGGGGGGTGGGGGTGGAAGAGAAGCCCCCCCCCCGTTTTCCTTTCCGTGGGTGGCGCCGTCTACTGCCCGTCTTGGGCCACTGTGGCTTCCCTGCCCTTGCTGGAGACGGCCGTGTTGGGACCGGCACCTGGGCACGACTAACCCCAGTGATGGTTGCAACCAATCCCATCTGTGCTCCAAGCTCATCCCTTCTCCTGGATCCCCAAAGTCAGAAGGGGCAATGGGGCCACTCCCAAGCTCTGGGCTTGCCTCCCTCCTAGGAGTTTTGGTCACCACACTATAAAAAAAGAGGTTGAGACTCTAGAAAGAGTGCAGAGAAGAGCATCCAGGATGATGAGGGGACTGGAGGCTAAAATATACGATGAACGGTTGCAGGAACTGGGCCTGGCTGGTCTCGGGAAGAGAAGGACCAGGGGAGACAGGAGAGCAGCCTTCCAGTATTTGAAGGGAGAGGTGGAGAAAGAAAAAGAGAAAGTGGGAGAAGAGAAAGGAAAAGAGAACGTGGGAAAGGAGAGAAAGAAAAAGAGAAAGTAGGAGAGGAGCGAAAGAAAAAGAGAAAGTGGGAGAAGAGGAAGAAAAAGAGAACGTGGGAAAGGAGAGAAAGAAAAAGAGAAAGTGGGAGAGGAGAGAAAGAAAAAGAGAAAGTAGGAGAGGAGAGAAAGAAAAAGAGAAAGTGGGAGAGGAGAGAAAGAAAAAGAAAGTGGGAAAGGAGAGAAAGAAAAAGAGAAAGTGGGAGAAGAGAAAGAAAAAGAGAAAGTGGGAAAGGAGAGAAAGAAGAGGAGAGAAAGAAAAAGAGAAAGTGGGAAAGGAGAGAAAGAAAAAGAGAAAGTGGGAGAGGAGAGAAAGAAAGAGAAAGTGGGAGAAGAGAAAGAAAAAGAGAAAGTGGGAAAGGAGAGAAAGAAAAAGAGAAAGTAGAGGAGAGAAAGAAAAAAGAGGGAGAGGGGAAAAAGTGAGAAAGAACAGAAAGGGAGAGAGGAGAGGAGAAAAAGGAAGGAAGGAGAAAAAGAAAGAAAGGGAGAGAGAGAGCAAGTGAAAGTGACTGGAGGCTAAAACCTATGATGAAGAATGGTTGCAGGAACTGGGCCTGGCTAGTCTAGGGAAGAGAAGGACCAGGGAAGACAGGATGGCATTTTCCAATATCTGAGGGGCTGCCACAGAGAGGAGGAAGGGGGTCAAGCTATTTTCCAAGGCACCCGAAGGTCAGACAAGAAATAATGGCTGGAAACTGAACAAGGAGAGATTTAATCTGGAAATAAGGAGGAATTTTCTGACAGTGAGAACAATCAACCCATGGAAGAGAAGTTGTGGGAGCTTCATCCCTTGAGACTTTCAAGAAGAGACTGGACTGCCCTCTGTCAGGAATGGTATAGGGTCTCCTGCTTGGGCAGGGGGTTGGACTAGATGACCTACAAGGTCCCTTCCAACTCTGATGACCTCTTATAGTGCCACTCCAGCAAAGGAGAATTCAGTGTTCCCAAAGCAGGACTTACTTTTTCTTCTCCTCTCTCAGAATCCTCTCTTTCTCTCTCTTTTCTTCCTCTTCCTTTCCTGCTTCACCCGATCTCCCTCTTCTGTGCGGAAAACCAGTGGCTTCAGCCCCGAGGGAAGCCGCCTGGGGGGCGCTTGAAGAAGGACCGGATGGCTGGCCACCTCTTCTTTCTGGCCCCTGCCTTTCTGACTCTGGCCCTGGAGTGTAGGTCAAGTGTGTGCGTGTATGGGGGGGGGGAAACTCCGGGGGGACGGCGACGCAGGCGTCAAATTCAGTCTGTCTGCTTGGAACTGTCCTTTCTCAGGTGGGTGAATTATTTGGGACCGACCCCACCACACAAACACACATAAAAAAGGGGGGCCCGTGGTTGAAACTTCCACTTCGCTTGAAGGTTGCAACTGGCTCTGCCGGCGTCCTTCGTTGTCCGGTTGCCCTTCATGTATCTGGATGCACTCCCCCACACCGCAGCTGCTTGTCCGAAGGTCACAAAATGGGACAGTGAAGAAGGTAGAACCGAGGAAGCTTCTTGGATGAGAAGTGAAACGTTTTCAAAGGGAGGGGAAAAAAAAGAACACACACACACACAAAAGGAAGTCCGGTTGCCTTTTGGGATAATCATAACCCAAAGGTTTGTCTGGAGTGGCCGAAGGTCTTCTGCTTGAACGGGGGTGGGTGTTGGACTCGATGACCTCCAAGGTCCCTTCCCAACTTTGCTTGGCTGTATTTGGATGAACCTCCTGGTGCTCCAGCTGGGGGGGGGGAAAGGAGTCGCTCGCTCCCCCGGCCGTCCTGCTCTCTCAGGGGCCGCTGGAGGCTCTTGAACAGCTTGGGGGGGTGGGTGGGGAGGGTCACCTGGTGGCCTGCCACCAGGCGGTGAACCTCCTCAGCTCGTCCCAGAAAAGGAGGCTGAGGACAGTGTGTGGCCCCAGGCGGAGGTAAGCGGGGCCGAAGCCCTTGTACAGGGCCAGGACGCCTTCCTTCCCCGAGACCCGCACGACGCAGTCGAAGAAGCCGCGGTAATGCTTGCCCTGCAAGGGAGGAGGAGGAAGAGGGCAGGGCAGGTGACGGGGTAACCTCCCCCCACAACCACCCCACGCCCCCAGCCCAAAAACGGGGCATCGAGTCCCTCCATCGAAGCTCACCGTGCCCTTTTCGTCCACCGGCTGGTTGTAGAGCCGCGTGCTCACCACGTCAAAGGGAGTCATGGCTACGGCCACGGCCACGCTGCTGACCATGCCCCCAGCAAGGGCCACCATCCAGCTGCCTTCCTTGAACCACTGGGAACCCGAAAGGCAGAGAAGAAGCGTTTGGGGCAAGGGCCCCACCCCCCCAAAAAATCCAGGGTGCGCAGGCCACACCACGGACGCTTGGGAACGGGCCCGGGGGAAGCTGGGTGGCTGGGAAAGGGGCTCCGCTAGCTTCTGGCCTGGATGAAGTCGCTGGGGGTACAAGGGGGGTAAAGTTTTTGGGGGGGGGGCACAAGGGGCTCCCCAAAGCTTCTGGCTTGGACAAGCAGAGCCTCCGCTGCTGGCATACACGGATCTGAGCAATAGTGGGATTCACATCTTTTTTAACNCTGCTTTCCAGCTCCGTTCTCCTGGGCAGGGCAACCCAAGGAGACCCAGCCGATCAGCTGGGACTCGATGGGAGGCAGAGAAGAGAGATGGGGGTTGGCGGGGCCAGTCAAGAGGTGGGATTGGCCGGTTCTCCGAACGACTCAAAATTCCCACTCCCGGTTCTTTGGAACCGGTCAGAACCGGCTGAAGACCACCTCTCTCTCTCTCTTTGCCCAGCATCCGATTCGCCCATGGGAGCCTCCCTTTCAGGACACACACACACACACACACACAGAGGGTCTGCTCACCTGCTGCCTTGCCACCCACTCCCTGGCTGAGGCGAAGGTGGCCAGCTGTACCGAGGAGCCCACTGTGACGCGAGGCACCGCTCCGCTCACGCCGCACCACAGCCCCAGCAGGCCCTGCCGCTTATAGATGGCCTCAAAGGCCCCGGAGATGCTCTGTAAAGCAGCAGGAGAAGACAAGCAACTCAGTCCTCGGGCCAGGGCCGGGAAGGAGGGCAGGTTTCCCTGAAAGAGGAGGAACTTAGCCTGCAGGATCCTCCCCTCCACTGCAGGGCCAATTCTGACCCCAGAAAGGAAAATGGCGTCGTGCTGATCCCGGCCCTGTTCAGCAAAAAGATCCCTCACCAGGGAAGTTGGACAGACAAAAGGGTGACAGGAGCGGACTCTTTGCCGAGGCCTGGGGTGGCAATCCTGGGGCATGTGCACCCAGAAGTGGCACACACAGCCTTCTCTGGGGCCCATGAGCCGTTGCCCAAGCTCAGCTTAGCTCTGCCTGGGCCTGCTTGCCTCCTGCTGGCCAGCTGGTCTTTGGGGGTCTCTGCTAAGCATGCGGGAAGGGGGGGGGCAGACTCAGGGAACGTGCACACGTGTGTGGGAAGCACATGTATGTATGTGTGTGGGAGTGCATGCACACTGCATTTGGGGGATTTTTAGGATGCTTAGTTGGGTGTATACATGTGTGTCTGCTTTGAGGTGGGCTGTTTCGGGGGGCTTTGCCGACAGCTGACGCCTCAGCTACGAGAAAGCTTCCATCCCGGCATCGGCCCAACTGCAGGGACGGCAGGGACTGAGCGCCTTTCAGGCAGGCCGGCTAGCCGCTATCCTGGGCCACTGCAGCTGGAAAGTGGGAGATTTTTGCCAAGCCAGCGCGTTGAGCTTCCTTCTCATGTTGGGAACGGACAGCCGATACAGCCGCCCTGGTTTGCCCTGGGGACCGGCCGGCCTCCCTCTTCCTTGGCAGTGCCTGAGGTCACAAGGCCTCCCTCGGCCTCACCCTGCCGGGAAGGAGGCTCCCGCCAAAGCCTGGAACTGCTCAGGCCTGGCAGGAGCGCCGTGACCCCTGAAATGTGCCGAGGCTTTCTGCCAAGGCAGCCCTGGGCAGAGTCCTGGACCAAGGAAGGCGAGACCCCCTCGGACCTTGTAGTTGTGCTGGTGTCCCACTGCCATGGCAGAGGCCGTTTGGGCTTGGAGGTGCGTCTTGACCTGCAAGAGGAAAGGAAACGGGGTGAGGCCAGGACTGCAGTATGTGTGTGTGAACCAACTCTCTCTTGCTGATTTGCACCCGGGCCTCTTCCCCCCTCGGCCTGCACTAACCCTTCTGAGGACACTTAGGGGATGTTTTGGCGTTACTGAGCTCAACGAAGCCGTCCCACCGGGGCTCCGAAGGCACACCCTTTCTCGGATGTCTTCCAGAAGGGGCTGCTGCCTAATCAACAGGACCCCGCTCTCCCCACTTCGGGCAAAAGCCGGCTTTTTGCACAAAAAGAAGGGATGGGCACCATGCAGGGGGCATTTGGGGATTAAAAATTCCTTGGGCATCTTCCTCGGGCTGCTAATGCCCAGGCAATAGGCCTGCATGCTTTCTAAAAAGCGTTTCCCCTCCCTGGCGAGGGGCCAAAGGATGCACCACTCCAGCTAGGCTGCGGAGGCAACACAGGTGGGAGAGGACGCCGGTGCCCAATGCAGTGGTGGATTAAGGCTCACTGGTGCCCTAAGCACTGACCAATCTGGGTGCCTGCCCCCTCCTTTGGACAGGCAAAGATACAGATATATATATATATATTTACAAATCTTCATTGGTTTTTTCCTTCCTTTCTCAACTTTTGGGCCTGGTGCCTTAAGCATGTGCTTTGTCTGCTTCAGGCTTAATACACCCCTGTACCCACAGAAGCACCCTGGGGAGAGAGGAACTGCCTTAAGGCCACCCCCAAAGAGGCACCTCCAGCCTCACCAGAGCTCGGAGCAGGGGCAGCCCTGACTGTCCTGTTTGGAGATGACCGGGGCTGCAGCCACGGCTGGCATACCCCATGCTCAGGAATCACACAGGAGATGCTGCCCCCTCCCTAACCTCCAGGCCTGACCTGCAAAACAACGGCCAAACAAGCCAAGGCTCTGCCCAGGATAGGCACCATCACCCCCCCCCCCAGGAGGCTTACCAAGTAGGCTGGGCTGGCGACGAAGGCCCCCAGGGCCCCACCCACAGCTCCGGCTGCCATGGTCCCTCCCGGCTGCTGGGTTAGGCCGAGGTCCTCAGCGTGGGAGTAGAAGCCAAATCGCGTGCCGTTCATCAGCCCCTGGTACAGCAGTCCGGCCGCCAGTCCTTTCTGCAGGCCCCAGAGTCCGTCGGCCCGTCGGACGGCCACCATGGCCTGCAGCACCCCTCGGTAGTGGCGAGGGTACGAGCCTCGGGCACGGAGTTCCCCTTGTAGCTGCAGCCGCGTCTTCACCACCTCCAGCGGGTTGGTGAACACGCAGGCCATGCAACAGACAAAATCCACGGGGGGGGGAGAGGGACGGCGCTGGGGTGCGTCGGCGGGGGGAGGGCTCCATGGGGCGGCTGCCACCGTCCCAGGCGGAAAGACGGGACACGGGGCCTCCCCACCCAAACAGGAGCCTTGAGGAGGCAGCCCCGACAGGAGGAGAGCAGGCCTCTTTCTCCCTGCAGGGCCCGGGCGGCTGGCATCGATGCCCGCAACAGCCAGCCCAAGCCGCGTTGAGCCCTGCCCAGCATTGGCAGCCCTGGCTCTCCGCTCCAGGCCGAGCTGCGCGCCTCCCTCTGGGTGAAAGCAGATCAGAGGGGCGCCTTTATTTGCTGCTCCATCAGTGGGCCGGGCAGGGGAGGGAGACAGGTGGCTAAATGTAGGAGAAAGGTCGCCGGCGGCTGGGTCCACCCATTGGGGCAAGGGCCACCCTTCCACACAGCGGCCTCCTCCTCCTCCTCCTCCCTCTGGCTCTGGCTCCCATACCTGCTGGCCCCACCCACTCCTGGCCCAAGGAAGAGGCTGTTCCTGGAAGCAGTCCCACCTCCGCCCCGCTTCCCCTCCCTGATGAGTGACAGGATGGCTCTCCTGACAACCTGTCGGGCAGGACTCTCAAAAACACACCGTCCCTGGGCAGGAGGAGGGGTCTCTGCTGCCAAGGACCGACCCCCGCGGGGGCAGGAGGGGGGAGACCAAGATAACCCTGGAGTGGAGGGGAGGGGGGAACAAGGGCTTGGCTTGGACAGGCAGGGCCTCCCCTGCTCAGCAGACGGATCTGAGCAGACGGGCGGCCAACTCTCACCAAGCCGCAGTTCCAGGGTGCGAAAAGCCCAGCCGGAGTTCTGGGTCTGTGGCCCCTTTCCCAAGCCTGTGAGAGCCACAGGAGGTTTCCCCCTCCTGCCCCCTTGTGTTTGTGGGCCACTGGGCCTCACCCCACGGAAGATCAACTTCAGAGGGACCTTGTGGAAACAGGGTTTCCTCTGCGGCTGGGACTGCGCAAGATGAGTCGCCCAGGGCCCTTTCAGCCTCATTAACCGAAGAGAGCAATAGCACTTAGACTTATATACCACGTCACAATGCTTTTAAATCCCTCTCTAAGCGGCTGACAGAGTCAACCTCTTGCCCTCAACAATCAGGGTCCTCAGTTTACCCAACTCGAAAGGATGGAAGGCTGAGTCAACCTCGAGCCGGTCAGGATCGAACTGATGGCAGTGGGCAGGGTTCGCCTGCAATACTGTATTTTAACCATTGGGAAGGAAGGAAGGAAGGAAGGAAGGAAGGAAGGAAGGGCAAGATGAAGAAGAAAGGAGGGAAGGAAGGGGGGAGAGAAAGGAAGGAAAGGAAAGAAGAGGAAAGGGGGAAGGAAGGAAGGAAGGAAGGAAGGAAGGGCAAGATGAAGAAGAAAGGAGGGAAGGAAGGGGGGAGAGAAAGGAAGGAAAGAAGAGGAAAAGGGAAAGGAAGGTAGGAAGGAAGGAAGGGCAAGATGAAGAAGAAAGGAGGGAAGCAAGGGGGGAGAGAAAGGAAGGAAAGGAAAGAAGAGGAAAGGGGAAAGGAAGGTAGGAAGGAAGGAAGGAAGGAAGGAAGGAAGGAAGGAAGGGCAAGATGAAGAAGAAAGGAGGGAAGGAAGGGGGGAGAGAAAGGAAGGAAAGGAAAGAAGAGGAAAGGGGAAAGGAAGGAAGGAAGAAAGGAAGATAGCAATAGCACTTAAGACTTGTATACCGCTTTGCAGTGCTTTATGGCTCTCTCTAAATGGTTTACAGAGTCAACATCTTGCCCTCAACAATCGGGGTCCTCCTTTTACCGACCTCGTCATGATGGAAGATCTTGGACACTGGACCTGGGCCAGGCATCTCTGCATGGCATGGCTGGAGGAAGCGGAACTGAGAGCCCTGAGAGCAAGAGGCTGAAAAACGTCGGGTCTTTGGAAGCTCCTACTCATCTCGAGAGCTCGAGGACAAGCGAGGCCCGGGCCAAGCAGGCCGAGCTGGCGGGGAGTCTCAGGGTGGCACAAAGGGAGGCCGCTGAGCAGGCAGGCAGGCAGGCGCCCAAGTGCTGTGTATCGCCAAGTTGCCTTTATTGGAAGGGCTGGCCACGTGTATCCAGGCCCACCGGGCCACAGAGGCCTCCCCCTGGAAAAAGGCCCCTGTGAGAACACATACAGTACATTAGCAGGTCTCTCGTTCGTTAAAATTAGAGTTTAAAAATAAGAAAAGCTTTTTTTTTTTTAAAAAAAAAAACCAAAACAAAACCCCAGGCAACAACTACTCCTAGCCCGACTGTTTGAAAACTGCAACTAGAACCCAGACCCAAAGGGGTTTTTTGGGGGGGGGAGGGGTGTGCGTGTGAGATCTGTCTGTGCGCAGAAAGCCCCGTTGCCGCCCCCTCCCAGCCCCCGAGCAGAAGGACCCTCAACTCCAAGCAGTGGGAGCCACTCTCCCCCCAGGCCAGCTGCCCAATCCCCCCCACCCGGGGTTCTGCTGCCAGGGGGCAGGGCG
The DNA here is from genome assembly GCA_004319985.1 of Emydocephalus ijimae. Classification (NCBI taxonomy): domain Eukaryota; kingdom Metazoa; phylum Chordata; class Lepidosauria; order Squamata; family Elapidae; genus Emydocephalus; species Emydocephalus ijimae. The sequence continues at coordinate 54,958 of BHEV01005784.1, read as the reverse complement.
AGAGGAGGGACAGGGGGAGCCCTAGCGGCTCTTTCCTAGCTCAGTGTGTGGGGGGAGGGGGCATGGAGGGGGCCATGACAGGTAGCACAGAAGCTGAGAAAGGCGAACAGGGACCAGGAAGGGGAGCAAGGCTGGCGGGCGGCCTTGAACCCAAGGAACACACGCGGGGGGTGGGTGGGGAAAGAGAGGGGTTGCAGGCTGGGCTGTAGCATCTAAAAGACGGACAGCGACCAGCCTTCCCCCTCTCCGGCGCCCTAACCTCCCTCACGGCTTACTCTGCCATCCACCGGACCCTTCCCGCCTGGGAGTGGCGGCCCAGAGCTCCTGCTTCCCACTCCCGCTTGTACCCGGAGTCCCGACTGAGACACAACCCACCCGTGGCGCAAACCACTTGTCGTATAACCACCAGCGAGGCGGAGCCAATAGCAGCGGTAGCAAAGAGACCCCGGATTCCGGGGGAGGAGCGTGGAGTGTCCAAGCGAGCGAGGCCCATGCGCCCCCCCGACCCCTCTGCCTCAGGTTCCCCCCTCCCCTCCCCTCCCCGGTTCGTGCGGCCGCCGTTGCTTCCTCCTGGTGGGATCGGGCCGTTCTTCGTCTCCTGGGAGGTTTAGCACCAGGGATCCCGGGAGGCCCGGCCGCGGCACAGGCTGTCGCTGCGCTGCCAGATGCTGTGGATCAGGCTCAGCGCGTCCTCGCATTTCTTTCGGATGGAGCTGTCCTCGAGGGGCTTGTGCAGGAGGTCCACCTGCTGACAAAGGGGGGGGGGGGGGGAAAGGAGCCATGAAGTGTGTGTGTGTGTGTGTGTGTGTGTGTGAGATGGAGCTACTGGCCGCCTCCGTCTACTGAGCCTGCCGCAAGACCAGCCCACCTGGTAGGTGCTCTTCCACAAAGCGTCCAGCGCCAGCAGGAACCGCTCCAGCTCTGCAGGGCAGCTGAAATAGAGGACCCACGGCGGTACGTACTGCTTCCGCTCCTGGGCAAACTCCTAAGGGGGTGGGAGAGGAACGCCACCTGAGACCCTGGTCCTTCGGACGCAGGAGGGCCCAGGGCCCAGGTGGTTTTCAGCAGGTTCTGACCGGTTCTGGAGAAACGGTAAAGTGGAAATTTTGAGTCGTTCAGTTGAACTGGCAAATCCCACCTCTGACTGGCCCCGCCAACCCCATCTCTCCTCTGCCTCCTGTTGAATCCCAGCTGATCGGCTGGGTCTCCTTGGGTTGCCCTGCCCAGGAGAATGGAACTGGAAAGCAGGTTAGTGGGGTGGGGAGGGAAAGGGGATTCTGCAGCAACCTTCCCCTGCCACGCCCACCAAGCCGCGCCCACTGAACCGGAAAGAAAACGCTCTGAATCCCACCGTTGGCCAAGAGCCTCATTTAACAAGCTGCACCAGGCCTGGCAAACTCCCAAGGGGGCAAATGCTTCCCCTTCCTCTTCCTGAAGACTGACCAGGAGACAATATTCCCAGCCGGGCTCCGTGGAGACAGAAGCCACCTCCGCCAGCTCAGCAGTGGCCAGGGAGCGGAAGAAGCCGGTCTGGCAGTCCTCGTGGCAGGTGAAGAGTTTCTCCTCCGTCAGCACCAGGCAGCAGGGGACACAGGGTGCTGGGGCCACACCCTGGGGGATGACCTGAGTGAGAAGGAGGGCTAGACAAGCTTTGGAGCTCCCAGAGGGCAAGCACAGGACCGCCCTTCCGGTCACCGGGCAGCACAGGAGCCGCGGGGACCGTCCCCAACGGCCCCCCGACCCTGCTGGCCCCAATCCCAAGGAGGACCTTACCCCCTGGGAGACCGCCTGGCATAAGTACTGCATCCAATCGGCCATCTCCTCTTCGTTTTCTGCGCTTAGCTCCAGGGAAGGGCGCTCAGTCAAAATGACCTGGAAGGAATGGGGCCGGTCCGTGGCGCTTGACCTTCGGCACCCGCCACACTGCTCTCCGCTGCAAGGGACAGAGTTGGCGGCAAGTGAGACAGAGGGGGGCAGAGTCAGGGGCGGGGAGCCTGCCTCATCTGGGACTCACCCCATATTGACAGACAGTAGCGGAGTGACGTCCGTCCGGTCTGGGAACTGGTACAAGATGCCGTTGCTGCAGAGGGAAGACGGAAACAGCGGCTGGGAAAGGGCCCGCTCCCAGTCCAAAACAGGAGAGTTTCGAATGAGCACAGGTGAATATAGCCAATGAAATGCTCTCTGCCCTCGGGAGACCAGAGTCCAGACCAAAGTAGCTCTGGGGTTGTACAGTTAAAAAGATGGTTATACACCAGAAAAGCTGCAACCAAGGCAAAGGAACGTTAGAGCAACGGACAGAAAGGGGCATCACTCCAGAAAGATCACACAACAAAGACACAGGTATCAGGGTGGTTTGGAATGCAACTATAACTTTTACAAGGAGACCTTTCGTATAGCGAAACAGCAAACTCAAAAAAAAAAAAAAATGAGCCACAAGAGAAGTCATAGGTGATTAAAGATCAGAATAGAATGGAATGGAATAGAGTAGAATAGAATAGAATGGAATAGAATAGAATAGAATAGAATAGAATAGAATAGAATAGAATAGAATAGAATAGAAGAGAAGAGAAGAGAAGAGAAGAGAAGAGAAGAGAAAAGAAGCAAAATTTACCAAAGATCACAGAAAAACAGAAAACTTTAATGAACAGATCTCTTTGAATATGTTAGTAAAGCTATAAAAAAGGTCAAAATCAGGAAACGGCCTAGATCAGAGGTTTTTCTTAACAGATAATCAGAGTTGGAAGGGATCTTGCAAGTCATCTAGTCCAACCCCCTGCCCAAGCAGGAGACCCCACACCATTTCTGACAGATGGCCGTCCAATCTCTCCTTGAAAGCCTCCAGGGATGAAGCTCCCACAACTTCTGTTCCATTGCTTGATGGTTCTCACCGTCAGAAAGTTTCTCCTTATTTCCAGGTTGAATCTCTCCATGGTCAGTTTCCATCCATTGTTCCTTGTCTGGCCTTTGGGGGCTTTAGAGAATAGCTTGACCCCCTTTCTCCTCTCTGGGGCTGCCCCCCTCAAATATTGGAACACTGCTGCTCTCCTGTCTCCCCTGGTCCTTCTCTTCCCTAGACTAGCCAGGCCCAGTTCCTGCAACCGTTTTTCATTTACTAGTCTCTTTCTATAAACTCTTCAAAGGACAAACTTCTGCAATCTTTGCAACAAGCGATCGACTTCTACACTTCTACAAGCTGGGAAGGCGCCAGACAGTTGGAATGAGGCTCATTACGGTATTCATGTCGCATACCTTTTCTATTTCTTCTTCCCTAGTTTCCATGTCTATCTGTTATATTTTCTCTTCTGGTTTTTATTTGGTTAAGAATGTCTTCAATAACAATTCATAATAACGATTAAAAAGAAAAGAAAAAAAAAAAAGGAACCAGAGTCTAGCCAACCTTCCTTCTGGCCCCGGCCACATCCTCCTCACCTGAGCACCACAAAGCAGGATTTCCAGATTTCTTTCCCCAGGTAATTGGTTCCTGCCTTGTAATTCAGAACACCTTCCTTGACGATGCAGTTTTCGGTGGACACGTAGTGAGACGAAGGTGGGCCCTCATCCATGGGGTCTTCCCAGTGAACAAGGCCATAGAAGTGGACCACCACTTCTGAGATCTACCAAAGACAGGCAGCTGCTTAGCCAAGCTCTGAGCCCCCAGAGGAGCCCCCAACCCACCTTGGCCTTTGCCGCCCCCCCCCCAAGTGAGACAAGGCTGATGCACCCCTCAAGGGAAAGGCTGCCTGGAGTGGCTACGGCACGTTAGTGTCAAGCCCAAAATCGACATATGTGAATTTTGGATTCTAGGATTTTCAGGGGGAAGTTACAATATTTAATTTATTGGAAAGGCTGTCCAATTTCCCAAGCGACTTGGGTAAATAGCTGGAAAGTAAAGGCTGATCAATTGGTGGGGAAATCCCATGAAAAAACAAGCCCAAGCCGAGTTCTGTGGGTGGCAAAGGAGAAGGTTAAAATGTGCATTGTATGATTGTGTTTAACCTAATTTCAATCTTTCGTGTATTTTATGTCGTTGCAGGGGGTTCCTTTTCAAATGAGGGAGGGCAGCCTGTCAAGCCCGAAATTGACATCTGGGTAGTCATTTTAGTTCAGCTTAGAATATATTCTAAGCACGTAGATCTCCTCTGCACTCCAAAAGTGCTTTTTTTTTTCTTTTTTTCCCAAGAGGCAACTGGACTTTCTGGTTTTTCTTTGAAAAGGTTGCACTTCCTGTCCAAGAAGCATCTTCAGCTCCGACTATGGTAGGGAAAGGAAGGATTTTGCAGACAGCTGCTCATTTGGGGAAACAAAACCACCGCTTCATAAACACATGGCTCAACATCGGAGAACAAACCCATCAGGATTAGATTCATCAGCCCATCTGCACTGAAAAGATAAATCCTTCCCTTCCCACCATCATCCAGTCAGAGCGGAAGAAGCTTCTTGGATGAGAAGCAAAATGTCTTCAAAGAAAAACCGGAAAAGTCCAGATGGCCAGAATATTCCATGAACTGGCAGAGACATGGTTAACAAGGTTAGTCAACGGGAGCTGAGTTGGAGGCAGAGACTGGAATCGGTGTGGTTTATCTCTGCTTTTTGCTCAGCTCTGAAGGAATGAAACTTTATCTCAGTTGTTTAAGGTGAAACTACTCTCTGCTCTGAGTTCTGAAGCTGGCTGCTTGCATTTTTGCTTGCAACTTTACCGCTTGGAAGAATCTACTATTGGTATTGTAAACTTCACTTTATATGTTATTATGTATATAAAGAAGTTAATGAATCCTGCTGAATCAGTCATCTGGGCATTTTCTGGATTGGAATTTCCGCTGCAAAACCTGACACAGTTGCCTCTTGAAAAAGGAAGCACCTTTAAGGAGAACCACAACATGGAGGACTAAGAATCTCCACGGACATCTCTGTGCTTCGAAGGGAGGAAGGGCAGGAGAAAGACGTACCTCTTGCTTCGATTCCTGAGCCACAAATTTGGCCAGCGCCAGTTTCTCCATGGTGGCGTCAGTCAGGATACTGGGGTACGGTGGCTCACGGCAGCCTTTGATCATGGCGGACTTCAGACAGGTCAGGAAGAACCTTTGAGGAGAGGGGAATTAGGGGACCCGTGCCAAACTACCACAGGAGGGGGGCTCGATCGAGCACAGGGTTTAGTTACAAGAGAGGTGAATTGATCGCATTAACTGGAGGGGGGGGGGAGACACCCAATTATGAAAATTATTCTCCCCTACAAGGAGCAACACAACTTATTGTTGGGGTGGGGGGTTATTATTTTATTATTGTTTTTTTTTTTTTTTGGTATAGTGTTTTTATATCCTTGTAAGTCGAGCAGGTGGCTATATAAAATTTTCTCAATAAATAGCAAAAGCAATGGCACTTAAGACTTATATACCGCTTCACAGTGCTTTACACCCATCTCTCTAACCAGTTTACAGAATCAGCCTCTTGCACCCAAACAATCTGGGTCCTCATTTTTACCCACCTCAGAAGGATGGAAGGCTGAGTCAACCTTGAGCCCGTGAGAATCGAACTGCTGGCAGTGAGCAGTTAGCCTGAAATACTGCATTCTAATAACTGCGCCACCATGGCTCTTGCAGCAATAGCCCTTACATTTATATACCACTTCACAGCCCTCTCTAAGTGGTTTGCAGAGTCAGCCTCTTGCCCCCAAACAATCTGGGTCCTCCTTTTAACCACCTCAGCAGGACGGTAGGCTGAGTCAACCTGGGGAGATTTGAACTGCCAAATTACAGGCAGCTGGCAGTCAGCAGAAGTAGCCTGCAGTAATGCACTCTAACCACGGCGCCACCTCGGCATACAAGTCAGCATTCTCTGGGCAGCATCCTTCTCCATCCGAGCAGCTGTTACCAGGAGAGACGAAGCCCACCCACAGCCCTTACTCAGTCAGGGTAGCGTCCGCCGTGTCCAGCAGGAACTGCTTCCGACGGTTGGTGCAGACCAAAGTAACCGTTTGCTGATCCAGACCCACCTGCCGGGGAAAGCAAAGGCCATTTGGAGGGGACCGTAACCCCTTGGGCTCTGGGAGGGGAAGGCTCAGCCCCTGCCAAGATAGGGGCGAGCCTCCCCACCTTCCCTCCGGGCCTGGGAATTTAAGGCCGCTGGTCTTGCCCGGGGAAGAAGCCTTCCAAAGGGATGCTCCCCCCCCCCTCCGTGCCCGCAAAGCCCACTCACCCACCCAGCAGTCTTTCGCAACTCACAGAGATGTAGTCCAGCTCATTATAAGACACAGCCTCCTCCACCAAGTAGGGCTTCTCAGCGGCTCCTGGCGATGGGGAAAGCAAGGCGCAGAGTCAGTTGCACAGCCAGGGGGCCAGGCCTTGCCCCAAGAGGGTTCTTCCGTTCTGAGCGAGGCTCAAGGCGGTGCTCGGAGGCAGGCAGCGATCGAGGGGGCCTTCCACGGGTGTGTGTGTGTGTGTGTGTGTGTTACCTTTTCGGATGAGGTACATGTAACAGTCGGTCAGCAACAGGTAAAGGAGCTGGAGGTTCCCTTCCATGTGCCCTGAGCTCATCCGGATCATCTGTTGGGGAGAGAGGCTGCCGTTACTACTCCGTGACTTCCCGCGTCCGCAGGAGAGAGGCGAGAAGAGCGTCTCCTTAGACCTGAAGAGCTCTGGTTCCCTCCCGAAGCCTCTAACCCTCCCCGGGAGCATGGGGCGGAGAAAGGGGGGTGGGGGGGAAGGGGCTCACAAAGGGGCTCCCTTCTGGGCACGTAGACCTACCCGGAAGAGTTGCTCCTCGTTCTCGCGAAAGACGTGGATCATCAAGAGAAGCAAGTGATTGTTGTCTACCCTACAGGGAAGAGAAGGCCCAGCTGAGGGTCAGGAGGGAGAGCTAGCCGGCCGGCCCCCTGCCCTCCCCCATCGTGAGGGGGCTTTCTCCAAGGAAGAAGACACGGAACTGCAGGAATCGCCAGGAAGGAGAAAGCAGGGTCAATTTTGGACATTCCTTTACGTTCATGAAATGCAAGGAGTAATAAAGGAGAATTATTGGTAGCTCAGGGTTGAAATCAGGGGGTCGTTGGTGTTGTTGTCTAAGCGCAGTGGATCTCTGGCAGAGGTTTCATTACCCAAAGTAGCAATAGCCCTTAGACTTATATACCGCTTCACGGTGCTTTTACAGCCCTCACTAAGATTTTTCAGCGTCTTGCCCCCAACAATCTGGGTCCTTGTTTTACTGAACTCAGAAGGACGGAAGGCTGAGTCAACCTTGAGCTAGTCGGTCAGGATCAAACTCCTAACAGTGGGCAGAGTTAGCCTGCAACACTGCATTGTAACCACAGGGAGGGAGGGAAGGAAGATAGCAATAGCTCTTAGACTTATATACCTCTTCACAGTGCTTTTACAGCCCTCTCTTAAGCAGGTTACAGAGTCAGCCCATTGTTCCTCAAACAATCTGGGCCCTCATTTTACCGATCTCGGAAAGACGGGAGGCTGAGTCAACCTTGAGCCTGGTGAGACTCAAACGGCCAAATTGCACAGCAGAAGTAGCCTGCAGGACTGCACTCTAACCAACCGCGCCACCATGGCTCATAAGACATAAGAGTTTATTTGTCATTACACTCGCAAGCGGGTGCAACGAAATGAGGTGCTCTTCCACAAGTAAAACTGGACAAACACCACTAAAAGAAAAAAAAAATTAAATTAAAACTAAACACAACCGACCATACAATAATCTCTATGCAATTTAAAAATGTAAAACCCCATTACTCTCAGCCATTCACTTCCACAATGTAAAACCCCATTACTCTCAGCCATTTCACTTCATAAGCTACATCATCGGCATGAGACGGATGATGCTAGCACCGGTGATGTTCCCTGATTTGGGTAATGAAACGTCTGCAAGAAAACCCCCGAGGTCAGAAAGCATCTCAAGACGAGGACTTGGCAAGTGATGGGTGAGGAAGACAGGAGGAGGAGGAGGAAGGGGAGCAGAAAGTAGGATTGCCCTGACAAGCCTAAGTTTCTCAGCATACGCTGGTCGAGATGCCGCCACCATTAGTGCAGAGTTCCAACTTCTGCTGCCAACTGGATGCCAGAAGCAATGTCAACCCTGGAGCTGACCTGGGGGGAGCCATCTTGTTATGTCAAGTGTTCCCCCACCGGAGCGAAGGACAGGAGTGGGTGGGGTGGGGGTGGGATTAGAGATAGCCGGGGTTTTGCAGCCAAAATAAAATACTTTCTCAAGACTTTCTCCTGGGGACCAAGGACGTTCTCACACCTGGCCGAGAGGAGTCATGTCACCAGACCAGCGGACGCGGGCAGCGATTGGGCCGCGGGATTGATTGTTTGGGGTGGAGTGGAAAACTTCTTACTTTTAATTGGGTGGAAAAATCAAAGGGGCCCTTCGGAGTCGGTTTTTCACCAGATCGGGGCCACAATATGGTATTTCCAATAAAGCTGTTCTTCGAGGAATTCATCTGCCTCGGGGTTATGGCTTCCATCGGATTTATTACTTGGTACCCGCACACAGGCTGCAATTCCCCCCTCCTCACCTGGGAAGGCTGAGCACTGCCATCTCTCAGTTGGAGGCCAAAGGGAGGAACCAGCCCTTACCTGAACTCAGAGGGGTGGGCAGCCTCCGACGGGCTGCCCTGCCCCTCCTCCACACCAGAGTCCTCGGCACTGCTCGGGGAAGGGCTCGCCCGATCCTTCTTTAGCCTGCTGAGAGCCGCCACGCTGGCCATCGCCACGGCTTCTCCCGGCGAGCTGGCTACGGCTGGCCCAGCAGCCTCCCCGTCTCCTCCTCCTTCTTCCGCTTGTCCAGGAGCTTCAGGGCCACCAGGAACATGTGGCGGTTCACCATGCCCTGCAGGGTCATGGTGGCCACCACCTGTTGCAGGAGTGTTTGGACTCTCGACGGTAAAGCGGTAGAAGTCCATGGGGGCTGGCAGCCCCTGACCAAAGCCGCCAAGGGTTGGCCCTTCTTCCGAAGGGGGCTCCCTTGGCAAGCCGGTCCGAAAGGGCTGGTCTGGGGGCTCCAGGGGGCGGCTCCACCCGTCCGTCGCTTCCAGCGAGTCGATCACCTTGCTGAGGGCCTGCCCCACCCGCTCCATGGCCGTGTCCTTCATTTCGGGGATCTGGAGCCCCAGTTGGCAGAGGGCTGGCGCCTCAGTGCTGACCACAAGGCCGGACTCTGGGGTGGTCCACGGCCGCCCGGCCTCCTTGTCCACAGCCTGATCCCCAGCGGGAGCAGGGAGGGAGGGGACAGCGGCCTCTTCCGGTTTCACTTTCTTCTTCTTGCTTGTTTTCTTCTTTTTAGCCAGCCTGTCAAGAGAGGACAAGAGGGGCAAGTGGTGCACCAGGGAACAGCTGTAAGCCGGGCAGCTGGCAGGCTTGCTTGGGGCTCAAGGACAGGTGGACGTCTGGCCCCACTCAGAGGGCTCGATCTGGATACCCCCGTCCAGGAGGCCAATGAGCCCAGACTTCTTGCAACTTCAATGGCCGGCTGTTCTGACCCAGCTCCCCAAATACAACAAACCCTCTGACAGGAACTCAAAAAGATTCCTTTTATTAGGAGTGCCAGCAGCTCTGCAAAAAGTTTCTCTTGCAGGCTTGCAAGTCTGTCCGGCTGGAAGACGAATAGCTGTCTGCCACACTTATTCATCTCTGCCCCCTGCCTTTTATCCCCAGAGCCAGGGTGGGACTTCATGAGTGGCGGTAGCTATTCCTTCCCAAGGACCGGCTCATAGATTTCCACTGCTCTCCTCTCCTCTGCCTTCTGCACATCCGCAGTCAGGCACTGGACCCAGCTGTTCCTCCTCTTCCTCATCAGCCACCTCCAGATCTGGGGGCTGTGGACTCTCTATCTGAGGGCTGACAGACAGCCCAGGCTCTGCCTCTGTCTCTCTCTCTCTCTTTGCCAGCTCCATTCCCTCTTCCCCCTCGGAGCTCTCAGTTTGCCCTGATGCTGATCCTGACTCCCACACCTCCTCCTCTGATTTGGCTCTTAGAGGGGCCGGTGGCCGATAGGCCACAACACAGGCAAGCTGCTTTGGCCACTAGGAAGCAAAGGAGGGCTCCCCGATGCCCAGATGCAGGGAAACAATTCTTGGCACATCTCCCACAGCAGAGAGGAGTGGTCCACAAGAGCCCCAGGCAGAAGCAAGAGACAGACGGGGCCAAGCAATTGGGGAAGGCTTCCTTCCTTCCCTGCACCAACCTGATGACCTCCAGCTCCGTGCAGCTCTCAGACTGATCGGTGCCTTCGGGCACAAGGTCGGCCTTTAGTGAGGCAGCGTGCACTGGGGTGCTCTCGGCAGACGATGGCCCTTCCGCCTTCCCGTCAAAAGGGTTGTACCGCTGGGTGGGGCTCTTGGCTGAAGCGCGGCTGCTGTTCACCTCGGAGGCCACGGAATGTGGGCAGCTGAGCGTATCGGTCAGGTCTCCTTCTGGAAGGAAGGAAGGGAGGGAGGAAAGAAGGGAGGGAGGGAGGGGAATGAATGAATAAAAGAGGGAGAGAGGAAAGGAAGGGATAGGATGGATGGATGGATGAATGGAGAGAGAGAGAGGGAAGGAAGGAAAGAAAGGAAGGAGAATGGAGGGAGGGAAGGATTTGATGGGTGGGTGGGAGGAAGGAAGGAAGGGATATGATGGATGGATGGAAGGAAAGAGAGAAGAAAGCAGGGAGGGAGGGAAGGAAGGAAGTCAGCTGTCTCTCCCTGTTCCCAAGAGTAGCAGCGTCCCCCTTCAGAAGATGCAACTCTTTGGCACACTTTGCTCAAGAAATTCAAGGATTCTCACAGCTGGCAGAGAAGGAAGACCAGAGAAGGAAGACAATCCTTGCAGCCTGCACAGAGCTGCAACTTAACAGCTACTGGGCTGGGAATTCTACCCTGGCTTTACACACTGTGACATCTTGGCACTTTGTTCCACGTAGAAGAGGACGACATCCTCCCCACCCGGACCCATTGGGGGAGGGGGAGGGCTCCTGATCTCTGTTGAACCCCACAGAGCCCCTGATGTAGCCCTGCAGACAAGCAGGAGGTTGCCCACCTCCGGAGCAGCCCCTTTCGGCTGCATGGAGACCGGGAAACGGACGGTGGTGCATCTTGGTCTGTTTTACAAGTGGGGAAGCATCTGGGGTGGGTGGGGGAGGGGGGAGTCAAGAGGCAGGCTGTGTTAATTCTTCAATTATTTCATTACAAAATTCTCTCTCTCCACCAGGAAGCCTGCCTTCAACCAGGAATTGCAGGAGACGACACAACCAGTTTAAGTCTCCATGGAGATTTTCAGTCATCCAAGTTCATGGTTGCCCCAAAGCAGAGCGGAAGGAGCTTCTTGGGTGAAAAGCGAGACGTCTTCAAAGAAAAAAACAGGAAGTCCAGTTGTCTCCTGAAAAAGCAGCTTTGGGACAACCACGACCTGCATGACCCAGAATCTCCATAGACCTTTTGCTCTGCACGTTGGCATCAACGCCCTCCGAATGGTGTGTGTGTGTGTGGGGGGGTAGGAATGGATTTCCAGAAGAATAATTGCAGACTATAGGAACCACTTGTACCACTCAGGGGATCCTGAGGACACAGATAAACCTCCAAGTGACCTCATCGCCTCTCTAAAAGGATGCAAATGATCAGCTGTCTGCAAGGAACGTAAATCTTTCCCTTCCCCACCATCCAGTCAGAGCTGAAGAAGCTTTTTGGGTGAGAAGCAAAATATCTTCAAAGACTGAATCGAAGAAAGCCGAGTGGCCTCTTGAGAAAAAAAAAACAACCTTTGGGACCACTAGTTTCACTTACCCCCGCTTTCATTTGGTGGCCGCTCTCCAAGTTCCCTTTGCAGGCTGAGGGAACAGGAGAGTGGTGGGTTTCAAATATTTTTTTTTACCACCGGTTCTGTGGGTGTGGCTTGGTTGGCACCCTTTGCGGATGTACGTGCAGGGGGTTTGCTACTGACTTTCTCCTGCAATCCTGCACTCTGTGTCTTCAACAGCTGGCGCGAAGCTGCTGAGCTTCAAAACGAGGAAATAAAGGTCAGTATAGAGCTGGGGTGGGCGGGAGGGCCCAGCAGCTGATCGTTGGAGTGAACCGGTTTGCTCACAGATGATCATTGAAGCAAACCAATCCACTCACAGATGATCATCGGAGCTACCGCTTCGCTCACAGATGATCATCGGAGCTACCAGTTTGTTCACAGATGATCATCGGAGCTACCGCTTCGCTCACAGATGATCGTCGGAGCGAACTTGTTCACTCACAGATGATCGTCAGAGATATCGGTTTGCTCACAGATGATCGTCGGAGCTACCAGTTCGTTCACAGATGATCATCGGAGCTACCGCTTTGCTCACAGATGATCGTCGGAGTGAACTTGTTCACTCACAGATGATCATCGGAGATACCGGTTTGCTCACAGATGATCGTCAGAGCTACCAGTTCTTTTACAGATGATCATTGGAGTGAACCGCTTCGTTCACAGATGATCATCGGAGCTACCGCTTCGCTCACAGATGATCGTCGGAGCGAACTTGTTCACTCACAGATGATCGTCGGAGATATCTGTTTGCTCACAGATGATCATCGGAGCTACCAGTTCGTTCACAGATGATCATCGGAGCTACCGCTTCGCTCACAGATGATTGTCGGAGTGAACTTGTTCACTCACAGATGATCGTCGGAGATACCGGTTTGCTCACAGATGACCATCAGAGCTGCCAGTTCTTTTACAGATGATCATTGGAGTGAACCGCTTCGTTCACAGATGATCATCGGAGCTACCGCTTCGCTCACAGATGATCGTCGGAGCGAACTTGTTCACTCACAGATGATCGTCGGAGATATCTGTTTGCTCACAGATGATCATCGGAGCTACCAGTTCGTTCACAGATGATCATCGGAGCTACCGCTTCGCTCACAGATGATTGTCGGAGTGAACTTGTTCACTCACAGATGATCGTCGGAGATACCGGTTTGCTCACAGATGACCATCAGAGCTGCCAGTTCTTTTACAGATGATCATTGGAGTGAACCGCTTCGCTCACAGATGATCATCGGAGCTACCGCTTCGCTCACAGATGATCGTCGGAGCGAACTTGTTCACTCACAGATGATCGTCGGAGATACCGGTTTGCTCACAGATGATCGTCAGAGCTACCAGTTCGTTCATAGATGATCATTGGAGTGAACCGCTTCGCTCACAGATGATCGTCAGAGCGAACTTGTTCACTCACAGATGATCGTCGGAGATACCGGTTTGCTCACAGATGATCGTCAGAGCTACTAGTTCGTTCACAGATGATCATCGGAGCTACCGCTTCGCTCACAGATGATCGTCGGAGCGAACTTGTTCACTCACAGATGATCGTCGGAGATACCAGTTTGCTCACAGATGATCATCAGAGCTACCAGTTCTTTTACAGATGATCATTGGAGTGAACCGCTTCGCTCACAGATGATCGTCAGAGCGAACTTGTTCACTCACAGATGATCGTCGGAGCTACCAGTTTGCTCACAGATGATCATTGGAGCTCCCGGTTCAATAGAACTGACCCGAACTAGTAGAATACCACCACTGGAGCCAGAACTTATTTTAACAGTGAAAGGAGCAGCAGACAGAGTTAGAAGCCTAGAGCCCCCACCCCTCCATTTTAAGGGGCATGACAGGGCAAGAGCTGAGGGAGGTAAGGACAGAGAAAGGGCTGCAGCAGCTGCCACCATCACTAGCATGACCCTGCTTGGAAAGAGAAGCTGCTGGCAGAAGCACCTGTGGCCACAAAATCAGGTGGCTTAATGTCCGTTGCCTGATAACACCTCTCCCCCCACCCCACCCCACCCATGCACTGATAGGAGAGAGAAAGAGGTTAGGTGGAGACTGCTGGCACCAACACAGAAGCGCTCCTCGGAAGCTTGTTAATGTGCAAACCAGAAAGACTGATGCTTCATGCTGGGAGATGGAAGCCACAGAAGTACAGGAGGTGGTTAGGCACCCAGAAGGGCCTGGAGAACAGCTTAGGCTGTGGAACTGGGCAGCAGATGCCCCGGGTTCAGGAGCCCATTTAAGCTGGCAAGAGCCTGCCACCGAAACGCCTGGTGGTCTGGCTGCTGGGCCCCTCAGGCACCGGGCCGGTGTTAAGAGACCTGTGGCCCAGCATGCAGGAAGCTCTGGGGCAGAGGGGGCGGGGGGAGGGGAAGGAGGAGGGGGCTGGAAAACCAGGCGAGCTGGTCCCACCTTCCCATGCTGTGGTAGGCATGGACGGCACTGCAGGAAAGACTTCTCCAAAATCATAATCTATAAAACGAGGGATAAAAAGGAGGGTTAGAAATGAAAGGCATCTGGAGGGAAGGAGGGTGGGTGGAACGGAGACATGGAATACCCTCTCGGAGATCGTGAGCGATGGGGAAAGGTGGCGAGGGGGGAAATGGAGCAGGACAAGGGCAGGGCAGGGACCCTTTCTCAGCTCAGGCTCCAGGCAGGGGGGGCCTTCAGAAATTTCAGCAATGGGTTTTCTCTGCCCGGTTGCTGGGTAGGCATGGCCTCCTGCACCAAGTTGGGGGGGGGGTGGGATGTTTTCATCCTCCCCGGACTCCCGAGGCTTTCCTCGAGCCTCTGGGAGGGCAAAAACGGCCTCCCCTCCGGATCCAGAGGCTCTCCAGAGGCCGGAAACGGGCCTGTTTGGGAGGCCCATTTTTCGCTCTCCCTGAGGGGAGGGATGGGCGGGACCAGCCAGGGGTGGGATTGATGGGTCCGCCGAACTCCGCAGGCTCTTAGCTAGAGGATCGCCCGAACCCGCGCAAACTTGTAGCAGCCCACCGTTGCCTGGGCTCAGTTCTGGATCCTTGCTGAGGGACCCCGTTATCTTGGAAGTTTTTTTTTAAAAAAAAAACAAAACCCAGGGAATTATCAGGAAGGTGCCAGCCTGCCACAGGGCCTTCCTCTTTTATGGATGTGCTGGCTTTCCGTTTACGGGGATTCCTTTTGAGGAGCGGTGCCAGCGTCAGACTGCGGCTGGGGAAGGGAAGGGCCGATCCAAGCTGAGCGGCCCTCGAGGACAATCAAAAATCATGCTGAGGGTATGGAACAAGGGAGGCAAGATCTGCAATGGGGCAGCCCAGGGATATCTCCAAATACTGGCCCACCACACAGGTGACGGAGGGCTGCTCAGCACCCCCAGGCCTTGCCCCAGGTTCCCTGAAGGGCGTTGGAGAGGCTGCGGACGGGAGTTTGAGGCTTGATGGGGCACTCCACCGGCCAATGAAGAACTGCCCCTCGGCTCCATCCAGACCCTCCGTTCCTTTAGCCTTGCCCACAGGCAGGCAGGGTAGCCTGATCAGAACCCCCAGCCCCAGGCAGCGCCCTGTGAAGTCAGGACGTTCGTATGTCATCCTGTGCCTCCTGCCCACGGCCCCCCACCCTGGCCCCTTACCCTCGCTGGAGGGGGCGATGGCACTGTCATCCCACTCCAGGTTGGTGGACGTCACCGAGTTGAAGGAGTTGAGGGAGAGGCTGTCTGACCCGTGGACAGAGCTGGGCAGGCGGTCCTCGAAGTCCAGCAGGTACTGGGGCTTGTAGTAATCTGGCATGTAGGGGGCCAAGTCCAGGTAAGGGGCGTCCTGGAAAAGCAGGAGGGGTTGAGGTGGAACTGCGGCTGGTGGGCGACCCAAGCAATCCCTTTCCCCACCGTTCTTTTGCTTCAGGAGTTTTGACCGTCGGTTGGGAAGAATTTTTTTAAAAAGCCTTTGGACATAAGTGGGAAATCCACTGGAAGGGCCGGCACTGGAAGGCAGGCAGGTGGGCGTGGGAAGTGCCCCAGCCCAATGGGAGGAGGAAGTGGGAAGGCTGGCCGCTTCAGCAGGCCAGAGTCTGCTCACCAAGTCCAGGTCAAATCGGATAAACTCCAGGCCGGCCACCAAGGTGAGGAAGAGTGTCAGGTGGTCGTGGCTGCAGACCAGGGCATTTCTGTGGGATGGAAAAGCTGGAGCTCAGGATTCACCCAGGGCCTTCCTAGCGAAGGCAGCAACCCGGAATGGCTCCTCCCAAACTGTTGCCTCACTGCCGGGAAGAGGCCAGCCCATTTGATGGGTGCCTGGTCCAGAGGGACCTTCCCCCCCACTCACACCCTGGAGGCAGGAGCTCTTCTGCAACGGTAAACCCTCCAGCCCCTACTGTTGACCGAGTTGCAGCCTTCGGAACTAACTGCTGCCTTTGGACTCCTTGCAGCATGAGGAATGCCCCAACAGTGCAATTTGGGAAGAGGCAACCAAGAGGGAGGGAGAGAAAGAGACAGAGGGAGGAAAAGAGAGAGAGGGAGAAAGGGAGGGGGAGAGCGGGAGGCCAAGATACAGGGTGAGAGAGGCGGGAGGGAAAAAAGAGAGGGAGAGAGGGAGAGAAAGAGAGGGAGAGGAAGAGTGAGAGAGGGGGAGGGAGGGAAGGAGAGAAAGAGAGCTAGAGAGAGAGGGAGAGGGAGAAAAAGGGAGAGGGAGAGAGAGGGAGGGAGAGAAAGAGACAGGGAGGAAAAGAGAGAGAGAGGGAGAGAGAGAGGCAAAGAGAGGCCGAGAAAGAGAGAGGAGGGAGGGGAAAAAGAGAGGGAGAGAGGGAGGGAGAGAGAGGGAGAGAGAGGGAGGGAAGGAGAGAAAGAGAGCTAGAGAGAGGGAGGGAAAAAGAGAGGGGGAGAGGGAGGGAGAGAGAGGGAGAGAGAGGGAGGGAAGGAGAGAAAGAGAGCTAGAGAGAGGGAGGGAAAAAGAGAGGGGGAGAGGGAGGGAGAGAGACAGAGAGGGAGAGAGAGGGAGGGCAGGAGAGAAAGAGAGCTCGAGAGAGAGGGAGAGGGAGGGAGAGGGCAGGGGAGACAGAGTTCCCTCCCCCTCCACTTCCCACGGGGCCAGCCCAGCTGACTCACCTGACATAATGCTTCTGCAGCAGCGGCAGGTTCTCCTGGAAGAGGCGCAGGTAGCTCTCCAGAGAGTTCTCATTCAGGGCCAAGTACAGCCATGCTCGGCCTGAGAGAGGGAGAGATGGCCTTGCAGAACCTGCTGGCTGTCAGGGACCCGCCCAAAGGAAGGCTGCCCTGATGCCCAAGGCCCCAGGGGGCAGGTGGTCGGAGGGGCCTCGCAACCCCCTCGGGGGCCAGGCTGATTCTTCTGGGGGCTTGTCCAGCTATCAGCCCAAAGCAGGAAGCCATCGACTGTTTGCATGAAAATAAGCCCCAACTGGAAAAATAAGCCCTGATAGCGTGATTTTCCAGGATGCTCATAATATAAGCCCTGTCCCGAAAATAAGGCCCAGTTAAGATTGTCAGCCAGATGGAGGCATTTGGGACCTTATTTCCCCGAAATTAAGACCTGAGCAGGTAATAAGCCCCAATGTGTCTTTTGGATCAAAAATTAATATAAGACCTGGTCTTTTTTTGGGGGGGGGGGAGGAGAAACACAGTAGCTCCCAGCCTTCTCACTGGAAGGATTGGGAGCTCAGAAACCTCACTAAGAAACAAGTCGCAGATCCTCAGGGCCAATCCCCCATGGGGCCTGGTGCCCTCCGGTGACATGGGCTGCCCAAACCAGGCTGCACGGTTGAGACTTACTGCGCCCCAAATTGGTGGTCACGTGCTCCAGCAGTTCAATCTGTTCAATGGCCTCTCGGCGGGTAAAGTGGACCACCAAGACCCAGTAGCCCGAAGGAAGGTCTTGCAGCCTGTCGAAGAGAAGGAAAATGGCGGAGTGGGTTCCTTCAGAGCAAAAGCTGCCTAGCCACTCACCTACCCACCCACCTACCCACTCCCCCTTGCAGGCTCCCCAGCACAACACCTCCAGGCCCTCGTCCAGCTCACAAAGAGTCTGCCTCTGCAGCCTGGGGAGGGGGAGGGAAGGAGGGAGGGCACGCTTCCTACCCCACCCCTGTTCACAAGCGGGCCCAACTATGCCATACAAGGGGATCCCATCGGGCTCTCTTCTCATGGGCTGCTGCTTCTAGGCACCCCGCAAGGGCAGCGCTGTAGGAAAGAGCCAGCTGCTGGCCAAAAGGTAGGGAGGGGAAAAAGGGCCCAAATCTGAGCCCCTGCCATGGCTTCCTCCAGGGGTCAGACTCGGACAGGGAGGAGGTTGGGGAGGAGCATGGGCCAGTTCTGGAGTCTGGGGAAGGCTCGGACGAGGGCTCTGTGTTGGAGGCAGAGATGGGGCCAGGGCTGTCTGACAGTTATCAGCTGCCTTCAGAGTTGGACATCAATGGGGAAGAAGAGTAGCTGGAGCCTGTTTCTGATGTGCGCATGTGCAGAGCTGTTCGGAGAAGGGAACAGCTAAGGAACAAGGGTCGACTCGGGAGTAAAGGCACAGGTGGACAATGAATGGCCCCTCCCATAGGGAATAAAAGAGGAGTGAAAGGGGAGTGGGGTTTTCAGGAGACAATTAGTTCCATTCGTTAGGGTGAAGATTCGTTCCTGACTTCTTGCCAAGTATTGTCTGCTGCAGAATGGCGTTTGGAAGGTATCAGCCTGGCAACTCTCCCAGCCTGATAAAGGTCTGCTAATTGTGAAATCTCATAAAAGATTGTTTGCTGGAGCTTTGCTGGAGAGGAATTCCCTTTAACTTAAATAAAAGGGGCTTTATCAGGACAAGGAGTCTGCTTCATAATCTTGGTTGGGAAGCCTAGGCCAGAACAAGCAAGGCCCACGCCGAGGTCCCTTACCCGTAAAGCAAGGCGTGGTCCAGGTGTTCACAGAGACGCTGCAGGACCGTGTCGTGGTTCCTGATGGCGGGGGTCTCGTCCTCGCAGGCGGCAAAGTAGCTCTGCAGCTGGAGAGATGAGCACAACCACACACTGCCTGGCTGCGATCTACGCAACCCCACTTTTCAGGGTTTCAGGAGTGATCAGCTGAAAAAGTCGTTTCTCGTCGCCTCTCTGCTTAGGGTTGTTTAAGAGAAGTCCGCCTACCTTCAGTTCTGGCTGCAAGGCCCAATAAAAGGCCTAGTCCACCTCGGCCAAAGCAGAACCGATGCCCACGGGATGCTACAGGTAGTCCTCGACTTACAACAGTTCATTTAGTGACCATTCAAAGTTACAACAGCACTGGAAAAAATAACTTACGACTGGGTTTTCACACTGATGACCGTTGCAGCATCCCCATGGTCGTGAGATTAAAATCCAGATGCTTGGCAACTGACCCATATTTATGATGGTCGTAGTGTCCCCAGGTCACAGGATCCCCTTTTACGGCCTTCTGACAAGCAACGGGGAAGCCAGATTCACTTAACAACAGTTTGACTAATTGAACAACTTAATAACTGGCCAAAAAAGGGGAGAAAAATCACTTAAGAAATGTTTCATTTAGCAACAGACGCTTTGGGCTCCGTTGTGGTCATAAACCGAGGACTCCCTGTGGTCATAAATCGAGGACTCCCTGTGATTTTGTGCCAGTGCATGTAATGGAACTACTCTCTCAAAAGCACGGTGGGGTTTTGTCCTAAAATGCAGGGGGTACAAGCAAGTAGGATTTCTATGGGTCAGGATTGGGAGGAATGGCAGCGAAACCGTCGAAGGGCTGAATGAACCGACAGGGTTGGGCCTCTGCTTCTTCTGGAGACTGGCTGCATTTGTCTCTTAACTGCGATTCTGATCTCTTGCAGGCACCTGAAGCGGCTCCTGGATGGAAAGCAGAGACGCTTTCCGCTTCCAAGCCATGGTGGGCTTGGGGAGGCACGGATATTTTGGGAGGGGGTAACAAGAAGCGAAGTGCGTTTCAGAAAGAGGGTGGGTTTTCTGGGAGAAAAGCAGCTGCCCTTTCCACTTTAAGGCTGGTCTCCTCAATGGATGGGAAGAAGGAGAAGTCACCGATTTCAAGAATGGGAACGGAGCCTCCAATCCTGCTCAGATTAGTCATCTGCTGCTGCACTGGATGCATTTGCTCTGGCCAGAACAAGAGAAAGTCGGGCCAACTTTCCAAAGCCCTGACTATTAGGTACACCGCCAACCCCATGAAAGCAATAGCAACAGCACTTAAGACTTAGATAGCACTGCACAGCGCTTCACAGCCCTCTCTCTAAGCGGCTTTACAGAGTCAGCCTCTTGCCCCCAACAATCTGGGTCCTTGTTTTACCGACCTGGGAAGGATGGAAGGCTGAATTGTCCTTGAACTGGTCAGGATCAAACTGATGGCAGTGGGCAGAGTTAGCCTGCAATACCACATTCTAACACTGGGAGGGAGGAAGCAATAGCCCTTACTTATATACCACTCCACAGTGCTTCACGGCCCTCTCTAAGCGGTTTCACAGAGTCAGCCTCTTGCCCACGACAATCTGGGTCTTCATTTTACCGACCTCGGGAGGATGGAAGCCTGAATCAACCTTGAGTCAATCAGGATCGAACTGCCGAACTGCTGGCAGCCGGCAGCCAGCAGAAGTAGCCTGCAGTACTGCACTCTAACCACTGCGGCACCGTGGCAGATTCAGATCCATCTTAGCATCAGCAGAACTGGCTCTAGGACCAACAACTCAGTGGCTGCCCAAGGATAAGGGTGCATGACAGACGGACCCCACAACTAGGAAAGGAAGGAGAAACCCCAAAAGCCAAGCCCGGCTCATGAGCCTCCCCAGCAAAAAAAAAACCCACTTGAGGAGACGAGGAAGAGAACACACAACTCGCTGACCCTGCGCAACGCCACTTTTGGAGCAGGTAAGCATTGCTTGCAGAAGTGCAAGCGCCCACCCTAAAGAGGAGACCGCTCCTCCTGCTCAGCCAGGATAGGGGAATCTTGAGGGCCCTCCTGAGGTTGTCCATAAGAACCCCCTGCTTGGATGCTGCTGCCTCCAGACAGCTCCTCCTCCTTCCAGCTGAACTCCACCTTGCTCAGGGGAACAAGGAGAGCTGCTTCCCAGGGCCATGATTCCCAGCCACACCTTTACATGTCTTGGCTGGGCTCGAGAAGGAGCGGCAGCCAAGCCTGATGGTGCCTCAGCTCCGGAAAGAATCACAGGGGTGCCCGGGGGCAGAAGAGCAGCCGGGCTCTCCAAGAAGGCACACCTCAAATGGCACTGGCACAAAGGACTCAGCCACCCACATCTCTCTCGAGCTGCTGGGGGAGGGGGCCGGGCTCTGCTCCTGCCTGTCAAACAGCATCTCTGGGGCTGCAAGGCTGACAGGGCAAGAGAGGCAGCGCCTTTCCGAGACAACAGCCCAGAAGCCAGCAGTGGCACACGGGTCCCGCTAGTCCTCACAACAGAAAGCAATCCAGGGGTTGCAGAACTTAAACACGCAACGATGAACATCCTCTTCACTGAGGAAACTCCAGGAAGAATACCCGTTTGCTGCTATCTGTGGCTCTCGCCCATGTCTGACAGCGATTGTGTTGCTGTTAGTTGTGATGTCGTGTCCGACCCATTGCGACCCCCATAGACAACGTTCCTCCAGGCCTTCCTCTGGAGTCCACTGAAGCTCACCCCAACTGCTTCAGTGACTCCATCTAGCCACATCCTTCTCTGTCGTCCCCTTCTTCTTCTATTGCCCTCCATCGTTCCCAGCATTCGGCTCTTCTCCAGGGAGTCCTTCCTCCTCATGAGGTGGCCAAAGTCTTTGAGTTTCCTCTTCAGGATCTGGCCTTCTCAAGAGCAGACAGGGTTGATCTCCTCTAGGACTGACCGGTTGGATGGCCTTGCAGTCCAAGGGACTCGCAGGAGTCTTTTCCAGCACTATAGTTCAAAGGCCTCCATTCTTTGGTGCTCAGCCTTCTTTCTGGTCCAACTCTCACAGCCATACATACAACAGGCCGACCCCACAACTAGCAGTAGAAGTGTCTTACCAGGCATCTCCCTGGTTCACATTGGCTGACAGACTGGATTCCGGCCACCTTACTGAGGCTATCAGGAAAAGTGGCTTAGCAGACGAAGCCAGAGATCACTCGCCCACTCTACGAAGCCGGCTGTATGAAATCTCTTTGAGGGGCAAAACAAACAGGCAGATGTCCAAATTTATCTGCTATGGGACAAGTGTAGTTGGGAATGGGCTTCCAAGGGGGAGGGGAGGAGTCTAATTGGATTATATGTCACAGAATACCCAGAGCCTCCTTTCTCCCTGTGATTTTGTGGGAACACCCTACAGCGATTTGGCAGCTGGAGAAATGTGGGTTTATACCCCAGGCAGAAGGAATGGAAAAGGTGTGCTGGCAGAAGGGGGGTAGATTCCGCTACAGGGATTCCAGCATCGGCTGATTCTGCTGCTGATCTCCTTACCATCCACTGACCACTGCTGGTCCAGGCAGAAGATAAAAATAAAGGCATCAGCCTAATATGTTATCTGTTCTGAATTTTTACTTTTCAGAGAGTTTCCCTACCACCATCACCACCAATTTTACCTGCCAGTGGATTATTTCTTTCAGCCTTCTGCTACGATTGGTTTTGGTTGCCGAAGGGCCAAATTTATGCAATCGTTTCAAAACCTGCATCGTGAACTGCTGAGAGGAGGCTAAACACTGAACGCATCAAATAAATGAACATAAATTAGCAGTAACCGCCGTTAATGCAGTCGGTCAAAGAAATTTGTCAAGGCATCCAGTCCACTTGGGGAAACATGATTAGCTGAACTGCTGAAGCTGGATTGGGAGAAACACAACACAACCAATTTTTGGAGGACTCCAGATGGGGCTGGAGCTTGACTTACAACAGTTCACTTAGCGACCATTTGAAGCCATAACAGCACTGAAAAAAGCGACCTATGACCATTTTTCACACTTATGTCCGTTGCAGCACCCAAAAAGGTCACGTGATTTACATCCAGATGCTGGACAACCGCTTCATTTTTATGACGGCCACAGTGTTCCTTGGATCACGTGATCATGTTTTGCGATCTCCCGGCAAGCAAAGTCAACGGGGGAAAGCCACTTAACAACCGTGCTACTAATTTCACAACCGCATTGATCCACTTAAACAAAGGCGGCAAGAAAAGCCGCAAAACGGGTCGAAGCTCACTTAACGCATTTCTCGTTCAGCAACGTAAATTCCAGGCTCCATCGTAGGGCACAAGTCGAGGACTGCCTGTTGTGTAATCTCAGAGGCGACACAGCAAAGCACACACAACCCTCTTTCCTGAACTTTTTGGTTAGTATTTATGCATGATGGAACGCAAAAGCACTCAGAAGCAAATTCCTGCAGGGCCAGTCCTGGGGAACTTAGCATGCAACTATTTCAAACAGGGAATTTCAATGTGAAGAAAAGCCAAAACAGCTTAGTAGGCGATGCTTTTGAGAGCTTTTTAATTTCTTTCAC
Source organism: Emydocephalus ijimae (assembly GCA_004319985.1). Lineage (NCBI taxonomy): Eukaryota > Metazoa > Chordata > Lepidosauria > Squamata > Elapidae > Emydocephalus > Emydocephalus ijimae. Next base: position 31,758 of record BHEV01005784.1, on the reverse strand, counting down.
CTGCTCTGTATAAAAATGACATGATTGACATTGCCTGGGTTTTCAATGCACAAAGTAGCAGTTATGGGGACCCCTTCATTTTTCTGAATGGAAGAGGGGAATCGACGGGGCATCCACCAAAGAGGAAGGGAAGTTGCCAAGGCTGAGGCCTGGCCGAAGCCGTAAAAGCCAAGGGAGAAAGAAGCCAGGAAAATGATGAACTGAGAAAGGTGGATGACATCAGCGCAGTCGCAATGAAGGATCTGGCTGTAAGAAAAGCAACTATAGCAATTACGAGAGCCTTCGTGATGAAGGCACCAGGCTAGAGAGCTGAGAGCTGCGAGTTCGAGTCCTCTGCCTTAGCCTGGAAAGACGCCTGGGTGCCTCTCCCTCTGGCCTGACTGACCACACAGGGTTGTTGTGGTGGTGATGGTAATAGTGAAAAGAGGAGGCGGCGGCGGCGGGAGGAGGAGGAGGGTGTGTGTTAGATAGGTTGGCCACCTTGAAGAGATAAAGATGGATAAAGATGATGATGATGATAATCTCCCCATGACAATAATAAAAAACCTCACTGTGATGATAATAATAACCTCCCTGGGATAACTATAACCTTACTATGAGGATGAGGATGGTAATAATAACCTCCTTGTGATGACGATGGTGACGATAACCACCTCCCTAATAATAACCTTCCTGTAATAACAATAATAACCTCCTGATATTAATAATAATGGTAATAAGTACCTCCCTAATAACCTTCCTGTAATAACAATAATAACCTCCTGATGTTAATGATAAATAATGGTAATAATAATTGCCTCCCTAATAATAACCTTCCTGTGATAATAACCTCCTGATAAATAATGGTAATAAGTGCCTCCCTAATAATAACCTTCCTGTAATAACAATAACCTCCTGATGTTAATGATAAATAATGGTAATAATAATTGCCTCCCTAATAATAACCTTCCTGTGATAATAACCTCCTGATAAATAATGGTAATAAGTGCCTCCCTAATAATAACCTTCCTGTAATAACAATAACCTCCTGATGTTAATGATAAATAATGGTAATAATAATTGCCTCCCTAATAATAACCTTCCTGTAATAATAACCTCCTGATAAATAATGGTAATAAGTGCCTCCCTAATAATAACCTTCCTGTAATAACAATAACCTCCTGATGTTAATGATAAATAATGGTAATAATAATTGCCTCCCTGATAATAACCTTCTTGTAATAACAATAACCTCATGATAATTTTAATGATTAATGAGAATGATTAATTGTGATGATAATGATAATATTAATAATAATTAATAATTAATGATGATGATGATGATGATAAAGATAATAAAACTAAAAATAATAATAAGAAAACTAAAACTAGTAATAGTAATAGTAGTAATAGTAGTAGTAATAATAATAATAATAATAATAATTAATAATAATAATATGAAAACCTCCCTGTGATATTTGGCTGACTGGTTCTTAAACGATAGGCTGGATTTTCCATGTAAAAACGGGAACAAGAGGTCCCTCCTCCTCCTCCTCCTCCTGTCCTGTCCTTTGGAAAGGCCTGCCCTGTCAGGCCGGTTTTCACAGAGGGGCCTGGGGAGCCCCCCTCGCTCCCCCGAGGCTGAGGGGTCTGGGGGCCAGAGGGAGGAGGACCCCCCCACCGCTCCCCCCCTTCGACCCGCTGCCGGGCCCACCCGAGGAGGGGGGAGGGGGGGCGCTGCTAGGGGGGAGGGGCGGGCGGCGGCGGGGGGGGGTCGCCGCTGACCTTCTTGACGGACAGCGAGATGTTCTCCAGGATGCGGTCCTTCAGCTGCGCGGGGGACTCCATGGCGGCGGCCCCGTCCTCTTCGGGGCTCCGGAGCCGCCTCCGTCGCCTCCGCCTCCGCCGTGGGCCCTCCGTGGTGGCGCTGCCGGGGCGGCGAGGGTCGCCTCAGGGAGGGCGAACGAGCCGACCCTCAACACCGCGGCCGCCGCCGCCGCCTCCTCCTCTCCCCCCCGCCTCCTCGTGACCGCGCGAGGCAGGCCGGGAGATGTAGTCGCCGCCCGCGCGAGAGGACTTGTGGCGGCGGGCGCGGCCAGGCGCCGCAACTCCCGGCGGCCCCTGCGGGAGCGAGGCATCCCGGGAATTGTAGTTCGGGCCCCGCCCATTTTCTCCCGAGGAATAGGATTCTTCAGCTTCTCCGCTGCAAGAAAAACAGCCCTGCGAGGGAGACCCCTCTCCCCCCCCCGCCCCGCCCCGATCCTCTGCAGCAAGAGGTAAGGACAAAGAGTCAAGCTCTTCTCCAAAGCCACCTGGAAGCAGGACAAGGAGCCATAAGGATGGAAACCTAGAAATAAGGAGAAATTTCCTGACGGGGAGGACAGTGGAACTTCTGGCCACCAGAAGTTGTGGGTGCTTCCATCGCTGGAGGCTTTGAAGAAGAGATTTTGCACAATAGTGGAAACAGATAAATATCCCTCAAAAAGGCAATGATGATTTTAAAAAGTGCTTCAATGTGCAGAAATGGATAAATTAATGATGGAGTAACAAGAAGGAAACGGAACATTATAAGATTTGGGATGTATGGTATGAGAGGCTAGAGGAGAAAAGTAAAGAATATTCATAAAATTATTTAAAAATTGCAGGAAATGTGTGTATATATATATATATAAAGGAATGGCAGAAATGTAAATGTAATTGGAAAAACAGTAGAGAAATTTACTAGGAATTGAAAATGAAAAAGGTGTTATAATGTAAATAGAAAAGCTGACTCTGATGTACTGTCAAAAATGGAAATGTGGTGTAAATGTTTGGAAAATGTGTAATAAAGATATATTTTAAAAAGAGATTGGATGGCCATTTGTCTGGAATGGACTGCTTGAGCTGGGCGGGTTGGACTAGAAGACCTCCAAGGTCCCTTCTGTTATTTTGTACTTCTGCTACCCCTGTGCAAAAGCTGGCCTAGGCCGCCTCCTCCTTCTCCACCCCATCTTGGACACTTGCCAAGGCTTCACCTGTTCAACCGGTCAGGCCTGATGAATCAAAGAAGCCACAAGAAGGAAGAGGCGCCGCGCACACCCACCTGGCCTCGGCAAGACCAGCCAGGCAAACCAGGAGCTACCAGTGACTTGCCAGCTTGGGGAAGAGAGAAGATGCTGTGGGCGCTTTCCAAAACCTGTCGCACCAGCAGCGGGTGGAAGGGCTGGTTTTTCTGGCCGGTGGCAGCAAGCAGAGAGCACGGAGAACCATCGACCGCATTGCATGGAGCCAGCCTGCTGGGATAGACGCCTCGCTTGGACGTGGCATCGATGCCCGGCTGGCGAAAGAAGTCGGCAAGGCGAGGCAAAGCTACAGCGGCATCCTTAACGTTTACCCCCAGAAAAGGGACACCACCGGCACACAATCGCTGCCTTACGTTTTCCTCCCTCGGTTGCCCCGTCAAATGCCCGACTTTCTTTGGCCCTGGCAAACCTCCGATTTGTCCCGAGTGGCTCCCATCAAAAAAAAACAAAAAAAAAACAAATCGATCAATCAATAAAATAAAACCGGACAACGGCGATGAGAAAACACATCTTTTATTTTTTAAAATCCAAAATGTTTACAGGTTTTCTCCCAGTTGAGAAGCAAACCGCCCCACACCTCTCAGCTAAACACGTCCTTATTTTTACTTTATTGTTTTTTTGGTAAAAAGGAAGAGGCGAGCTCCCAAGATGGCGACCGTTCGTGGGCAAAGAGAACGGTCGCCCCAGCGGGCCGAGACAAGGGTGAAGAAGGGCAGCCCAGTAACGTGACAGGCAGATTCCTGAGAGGGGCCACCCCTTCCCCCCCAGGCCGTTGCGTGTGGCACCCGACTCGAGGGGTGGCTAACCGGTGACCCAAGGCCTTCGTTTGGCTTACAAGGAGGGAGCAAGATTCCAGGCCGGCCCTCCCGTGAATTATACGCAGGCCCTGTACGACAGGCCCAGTGCTTTGGCAGGCTGTCACAACGGTGCCAGCACCACCCACTCTCTGCCAGGAAGTGCAGCCTTCAAAAGTCACCCAAAGGTGTCTTTCCAAAGCATCACCCTCTCGGCTGGCCTTCCAGGATTCTCCTGCCCCGTTTGCAAAGGTTTAGTCCTGCTTCTGCACCCGTGTCCAGAGAGGCTAGCCCCTTCTGGGGCAGCTGACCAGGGAGCTCTGGCCATGCAGAGACACCCCCCCCGCTACCTTCCCATAGAAAGGGGGGGTGCGTCTCCCCCCCCGGCCGTCTGAAACCGGCAATCCCAGCCGAGAGCCAACAACATTTGTCAAATCAAAAGAAACGTCGCTTGTGCGCCCACCCACCCACAATTTCAAAACTCTCCCTTCGTGCTGAATTACGGGGAGATGTCTTCCCCGCCCCCAAGATTTCTGAAGCTGCAGAGAAAATTCAGAAGCCCCTTCCCCGCCTTTTCTTAACTTCAAACGCCATCGACTCTCGCCAAAGCAGAAGGTCTCCAAACTTGGCGACTTTTAAGGCTTTTGCGGACTTTCAACTCCCAGAATTCTCCAGCCAGCTTAGGCTTATAAGATAGCGAGCTGATGAGTTTGAAGTCCAACGGGCTGGAGAATTCCGGGAGTTGAAAGTCCACAAGTTGCCAAATTTGGAGGGCCCTGCACCAAAGGCATAGCCTGCCCTCTTGACGGGGCGGAAAATGATCAGCAGCTATGAATGCCCTACCTTGCATTTCAAATGCCCCCAATGCTGAAGACTTGTTAAGGGAGGCTGCCAGCGAGCAGCCCCCTCCCCTAACCTTCCCAAAGAAAAAACGGAAAGCCCTCCAGAGCTCCTCCATCAACCTCCTCTCTGACCTAAGCTCTGCTATCAACACACCAAGCCCAGCAACGTTGTGCCAACCCACCACCGTATTCCAAAGCTGCACCAAAAGAAGGGCCAGAATGCACACACACACACACACAGGGCCCCTTGGGACCAGCCTGAGGGGCTGACCCAGCAGCTGCAGCTTTCTCCCACACGGTACCCCCCCCACCCCCGAAAGCGCTGCCCCCTTGGAGGGCTCTGCCTGGGGGGGGGGGAGGACGGCCAATTTTCACCCCACGGCTGCAAGCTAAAGCAGAAAGTAGCCCCAAGCCACACGGCTGGCACGCAGCGTCCCCGGCGGGGGTGACAAAAGGGGGTGCCAGGCACAATCCCTACTTCTGGCACTCGGCCAAGGTAAGCACCCCAACACCCCCCCACCCCCCCGCCGGAGCTGGGTCTACACTTTCTAAGCCCTAACTTTGCATATCGTTCTAAAAAAACCCCATACGTTTTAAACACGAAGTTTATTCCGAAAATGTAGCCGAGGAGGATTAGCAATCGTCAAGCTCAGGATTCCATACGGATGCCAATAATATTTGCTTCTTTAAAATGGCCCGAAATTCAACCAGGGGAAATAGGGGGATTGTCCTGGTTGAAAAGAAGGGGTGTTTTGTTTTCTTTTTCTTTCTCCGCTCTCTTAAAATACAATAAAATTTTAAAAAGGTACAGCTAGATCAAACCCAGCCACCGGGGGGGCGGACGGAGACTCTTCCAAGAAAGGCAACCTCAGCTACGTGGGGACCACGATGTTCCTGGCCAGCAACATCAGCAGGGCCAGGTCGGCGTTGCCCCCCGCATGCTCCAGAGCTTCTCCGGCTTCTTGGGCTGTAAAGCCGGCCCTCACAATTTGATCGAGGTTTGAGGCGAGGGCCGGAGGAGATCGGGGCTCCAAAGCCCTGGGGAAGGACGAGGGCTCTGGCTCAGCCTCAGGGTGCTCGCTGGAATCTCCTCCTTCCTCCGGGGAAGGGCTGCCACTGCCCTGGTCTTTCCAGGAGTCGGGAGGACCAAGCGAGGTGAGTGAGCTCTGCCCCACAGCAGTGCAGCCAGGGTGCTGCCCAGAGGGTAATAAGAGCTGGGCCGGATTTCTCAGGCACTCCTCGGCCTGCGGTGGAGGCCATGCCACCAAAGGGCTTTCCGGGACAGCGTCGCCGCAGCCGGAGGCCCCTTGAGCAACCTCCTGCTGCCCCCCAGCTAAGCAGGGCTCCTCCAGCATCTCTATCCTGGCCTCCAAGCAGGGGGCTGGGCGGGAGAGGGCCGGGTCCTGCCCCCCTTGCTGCTCTCGGGAGGGCAAGGCCTCCTCGGCCGCAGCGGACTCTTCCGGAGGAGCCTCCCGCGAGGGGCAGCTCTCTGCCTGCTGAGCACCCGGTCTTCGGAAGCCATGTCTAGAACTCACCACCAGGAGCCGGTGCAGCTCCTTCAGGGCCGAGGCGAGGGAGATGCCCGCCTCTTCCTCTTGATCCTTGGGCCGGCTAGCGGCGGGATTCCCGGGCGGGGTTAAGCCACTCGCCGTGGGGAGACTGAGGGGCAGGGGAAGGCTGTGGCATTTGTGCAACCCCAGCTTCGTCCCGGGGCCTGGGGTGCTCACGTCGGCTGACTCGAGGAGGTGTGGGTCCGAAGCCTCTGGGGCAGGGGGGCCTTCAAATAAGCGGTCATCTCCTGGAGGCTGGGCTGGGCTCCCCTCCGGCCTCTCTCCGGCCCCTCGGGAAATCTCCTCTTCCTCAACGGCAGTGGCCAGCGGTGAGGAAACGTCCCCCACGCACTGAGGCTCCCTCCATTCCCCCAAAGGGGGCTCCCCCACGGGGGTCCTGCTGTCCCTCCTGAAATCCGGAGGAAGCTCTGTGGGCTCTAGCAGGAGGGGGGCGTCGGGGTCGGTCATCTCTTGGGGTGGGCTGCTTTCTCCCGCCACCTCCTGAGGCTGGTGGTCAGGAGCAGCCTCCTCCGGCAGGCAGCTGGAAGCAGCATGTATGTTTTGGGGGGTCGTTGAGCCCCCCAGGTTCAGTGGGGAGGCCGGGGGCTTTTTGCCCCCTGACCCTCCCCAGGGCCCCAGCAGAGAATCCAGGGATTTTCCAGCAGCTCTGGGACATTCGGGCTCTTTCCGGCTACTGAGGGGAGAGCAGACGGCCGGAGCGGAGGATGAGCGATCGAGCGATCGGCTTGCGGGACTTTCGGCGATCTTCAGACCAAGTTCTGGAAAACAAACCGGAAGTTTAAAGCTGTCCGGAGTCGGTTGCGACGGAGCTTCGAGTGAGGTAGTTTCTGTATCGCTATTCTCTGCGCACACAAGAGGAGAGAAGAAGAAAGGGAGATATAAGAATCCCCAAAGATGGATGGGGAAACGGGGAGCCTCCCCCCCCCAAGAGCGACCAACAAGAGGGACAGCAGGGAAAGCTCCCCGGCCTGCTCCCTTCACAAGGGGGTGCAAGCACGAATGGCTCTTCCCCCCACCCCCAACCTATCCCCAAGCAGGCTCCTTCGCCCACTTCCCCCCCTCACGCCTTTTGGGGCCAGGCAGGCAGGCCAAACATCTACAAGCCAGCAACAAACCATGCATCCATCCAGAGCAACCCCCCCCCTTTCAATTTCACCGCACTTAAGATCTTAAACCAGCCACAATGGCCACTTCCTGGCTTCCCAGGAGGGGCAGAAGAAACCGCAACCCGTTGGCGGAGATCCCTCCCCGCCTTGCAAGAGGCCAGAAGAAAATTGCTCTGCCAGGTTTCCAGGGGAGGGTGGGCCCCATCGGGTTAGCGCAAGCCAAGCCCCTCTTGTGCTGGATGCCCCACATGCATTAGCCAAAGCCGTGCTCAGCGAAGAAACGGGCACCGCTCTCCGAGGTACAGGAGCAGGGAAGAAGAAAGCCACAAACGCCACTTGGGACCGCAGAGGTCCGGCCGAGCAATCCGGCTGCCAAGCCGTAGGATCGACACCGCTATGTGCCACGCGGCGGCCCCCCACTGCTGCCATTGTTCCGGCAAGGACAAGCTTTGCAACCCAGGAGTGTCCCGACGAGCTTGCTTGCTGCTCGAGTCTTCCGCTGCCCCCTCCCGGGTCCCAGATTCCAGGTCAGTGGTCCCCTTTGCCCCTCCCCCCTTTGCAGAAGCCACGAGAGGGGAGGAAGCGCTTGGCAGTACCTGGTGTGTGGCCCTCTCCAGCGGCAGCAAAACCACATTACATGCATCTAGGCTTCTGGCATTCTGTTTGGATTAGGAGACAAACACACCAAACGTGGATTAGGAGACGCCACATGCACCGCGGTGGCCCTGACACTGGCCCTTCCTGCCTCCCTCCGCCCAACCCCTCCTGGTCCAAAGTCTTCCAAAGTTCTCCTCTGTCAGCGGTCACTGGCTCTCCTTGTCCTTCCAGGCTCTGGGCTCAACTACAACGCTGACTCATCTTGGTTATGGCGGCTGTCTGTCTGACGGCTGCGGCGCTTCCTCCTCCTCCTCCTCTTCCTGCCCGCCTTTCCTGATGGGGAACACCGGAGCTCCCCTGGGCTCGCCCGGATGGGGGGCGGGGGTGGGGAAGAAACTCTCCAGCATTTCTTGTCCCAGATCATCCTTCAACGCCAGCTAGGCCTCAGGTGCCTGAGCTCAGGCCTTGCTGCGACCCCCTCCCCAAAGGCTCCGGCAGGAAACTCTCGTTCTCTCCCGATCCTGGGTGACTGTCCTGTCCTGTCCTCTCTTCCCTGGACTTTTTCAGGAGCTCTTTCCGCTTCCTGTCCTTTGAGCTGGCTGTCGGGACAGGTGGAGAGCCAGGGAGGCTTATGCCTGCCGATTCCTCCGTCCGAGGGCTCGGCATCTCCGTCACATGCCCTCCAGATCCAAGGCACAATGGAACTTCGGCCCCAAAGGAGGCCCATGGCTTTCTCTCTCTGTCTGTCTGTCTCTTCTCTCTCTTTCTCTCTCTCTCTTCTGTTCCTCCGCAGACTGGGATGTTTGCTCTCCTCACCAGGCCTACGCTCATCCCGGTCCTTTAGCAGACGTTTTGGGGCAAAAGGGGAGGACGCTGCAGCCCCGCGAAGAAGACACGGCTTCTGCAACCCATGGCAAAAGACAGCGGCTGAGGGACGGGGCCGAGAAGGACTCGTGGGTCCCAGAGCCTCCCGTGAGGACAGAGTGCCCCCCCGCAGCCTATCAGGAAGTAGCCAGGCCTGGCCAGCCGGCAACGGTGATGCAGGAAGTGATGTCAGAGGGCAAAGGGCATTCCGAGGGGTGGGTGGCTCTGAGGACTGCTCGGTGCCTAAGTAAAACTCGACGCTAAGCTGGATGTCTTAAGGGAGAGCTTTTTAATGCCAGGATATAAGGATACAAAGCACTTGAGACTGACCACAAAGCATTTTTCTCGGGGGGGGGGGGGGGCAGAGCTGCTATAAGAGGGTGCAAAGGGGGTGAGCTGAGGGGCTGGAGGGTGGGCGGCGCTTTCTTCGCCTGGATTTCTGGCGCTGATGTCTGAGGCGGCCATCTTGCACCAATCCACCTGTAACTTAACGGGGCCAAAAGAAAAGGGGGATGAAGGATGCCCTCCCCCCCAAACAAACAGACCGAGTTACTTTCACTGCCTGATGCTAGGCCTGTCTCTCTCTCTCTCTCTCTCTGCTTCTGGGAGCTGGGGGAGCGGGCAGTCCCACAACAAGCCCCCTCGGAGTCCACAAGTCCTTATAGGACAGGGGTCTCCCACCCTGTCTGGCCACTTTAAGACTGGTGGACTTCAACTCCCAGAGTTCCTCAGCCAGCCACAGCAACAGGAAGTCTAAAGCAGGAGGTCTCCCACCTTGGCCACTTTAAGACGTGTGGACTTCAACTCCCAGAATTCTCCAGCCAGTTATGCTGGCTAGAGAATTCTGGGAGTTGAAGTTCAAACTGGCTGGAGAATTCAGGGAGTTGAAGTCCACACCTCTTAAAGTGGCCAAGGTGGGAGACCCCCCTGCTACAGGACATCAAGGCCCAGAGAAAGGGTGGCCTCACCCTCAAGAGAGCTGCCCCAGGGCAAGTGGGGGTACGCATGGAATAGAACAGCCACCCTAGAGAAAGCGAAGCCTACGCGTTCGACTGGAAAAGAAACTCTGCACGAGGTCAGAGGGCATGTGTTTTCGTCCTAGATGCCGCTGAGGATGACCGCTGGAGATGCAACATCGGTTGAAGGGAATTAAAATTACTTACCTAAAGGTTTCCTACTTTGGATAACTAGGGTAATGGGGGGGCAATGTTAAAACCTCTGCTTAATAGCTCCCAAAGGCGGCCGAAATTCTTGGCGGTCCCACCCCAAAAAAGGCTGTGGGAGTTTCCTCTGTTGCAGCCCCATCGATCTGCCCCCCCCTTTCCAGATTAAGAAGAAACCATAAGTGTCTCCCACCCACCCCAAAAAATTCCAGCACCACAACACCAGCCCGAAGTCCATTCGAACTCAAAAGAGCAAAACTACCCCCGTTTTTCTGGGATGCTCTCCAGCCAGGGCCTCCACCCCTTCTTGCCAGGAGCCGGCCTGGGGCCGCTTTCTCCTAAGCCCTTTGCCCACCTACCTGCTTCCTCGGCAGACTTCTGAAGGGCTTCGGCCAGCTCTTGATCGTCCAGCTCGTCGGGCCGCATGTCCTCCCGGCCCGGCCCATAAGCCAGCTTGGCGCAATCAGGAAGTTCGCCCTCGGGCAGGAAGGCCGTCTGCGAGCCGGTGGTGCCAATCACCAACGTGTTGTTCTTCAGGTCGATGGAGCACTGGGGAGGGAGGGAGGGAGGAAGCTGCCCACAAAAAGCCAAGAACGGGAGCTCCTTGTTCTGACCAAGGCTTCCCGAGACCATAATTAAGCACAGGCTTAGTTAAAACAACACTCGTTTTATTTCAACGCTGGGAATTATGCGCATTCCCAGCCTGTAATGAGTCCCAAACAGTCCCTCGAGATAAGCACCCACCTTTCTCTCCTTTGAATGGCTGCCAACTAAAGTGTGCTCAATGAACTCTAAAAAACTAGCTAAGGTATAAAGTCCGCACAGAGCTTCAAGGATTAATCTGAACTGAACAAATGACTTTGATTCCTGCAAAGGTGTCTCTACCTTTGCACTTCCTTTATACTTTATGGGAAAGGCAATCACCTCCAAGTCTTATTCCCGAGTCGCCCCTTTTGTCTCAGCTTCTCTTGCCTTCTAGCAGCTCTGCGCATGGGAACAGGCTCCCCTTATTCCTCTGCCTCGCTACTGCCAGGCTCCGGAGGGTGCAGAGGCTCCAGAGTCAGCACACCATTTCCAGATGGCCCTGGCAATCTCTGCACTGGACACAGGACCCTTGTCCGAGTCCTCTCCAGACTCCCGGACTGGTCCCTGCTCTTCCTCACTGATTCCGCTACCAACTGCACAGGCTGCCGGCGAACCGCAACCCTCCTGCCTGCAAGGGAGGAGCCCCTCCTGCCAGCCTCAGGTGCCCACCGCCGCTCACCTGGTGCCTCTTCAGCATGTCCAGGCCCAGCAACATGTCCATGGGCTGCTCCTCCAGGATGGAGAAGGAGCAAGGGAGGAAATCCCCTTCAATCTGCACCTGAGCTGCGGCAGAAAACAAGGCGGGTAGGCGTTCCTCCCGCCCAGAAGCTGGCCCCCATCGTGGGAGGGCGTTTGCCGGCGGCCTCCTCCCCAGACACCTACCCAGGTGCACCCTGCCAATGATGCGCTGGGTGCCCACGCCCCGGGCGATGCCGGCCCAGCGCCGGTCCACCAATCGCATGATGTTGCAACGCTCAGCACACGCCTGGCTCATGATGGTCATCTGGGCACCTGCCAAGAGGCCACGCCGCATTGGAAAGGTCCCACACCCCAAAGGAAACCTCAGCTCTGCCGTCCTCCCCGCCTGGCATTGTCCCGCCACTGGCCTCCCTCAGACTCCACCCTATCCCGCAAGTGTGGGCCAGCCACGCCCAGGTGGCAGGAAAGGGAGAGGGAAGGGGGGGGGGAAACAGTCCCACCTGAGTCCACGAAGGCCTTCACGGGGTGGCCGTTGACCTTGCAGTTGATGTACAGCATCACCACCTGACCAAAGCTCTCAGGAGCCTCTTCCATTGCGATGGTCATGTTCTCCTCGATGTTCTGCTGCCTGAGAGGCAAATGCCAGAGCTGGTCAGAGGACACATCTTGGGGCCGGCTACTCTCCAGACCCCAGCCCACCGCTCGCCGCTCCCTCCCCGCCAGCCCGCTAACCTAATGTCCTCCTCGATCTTGGCCTGAGCTTCCAGGTCAAAAGGGTCGGCGGAGAAGAGGCGTATCCTCTCCTGCTCCCGGCGCGCTCGGTCCTGCTGTTGCTGCACCAGCACTTGGGTGAATTTCTCTGGGACACAAAACACAGGGCGTGTGGGTTTGTGAAAGCCACGGGGCAGTTTAGTTTAGCTTAATTATCACGGCACGTCGTACAACGAAATTAAATCCCCTTTTCAGTGTGCTATACAATTCAACAGAGCTCCTGCCCTGGGATAGAAGATGCTTTTCAGCCTATTTTTTTAATTATCCTGTACCATCTGCCAGAGGGTGGTAGTTTAAAAAAAGGGGTGCCCAGGATGAGACGGATCTTTGAGGATGTTTTGAACTTTCTTAAGGCAGCAGGAGCTCTAAAGCTCTTCCAAAGAGGGGAGAGGGCAACCCAGGATCCTCTGGGCAATGACCTTCACCCTCTGGAGTGCTTTCCTGTCTGTCTCTGTGCAATTGGCAAACCCTACAGAGGTGCAGGAAGTTAAGATACTCTCTAGGGTGCAGCGGTAGAAGGTCCCCAGCAGTTTTTCATCCAGTGGTTGTTTCCTGAGAAGTCTCAGGTAGTCTAATCTCTGCAGGGCCCTTTTGACCAGGGCTGCAATGTGAGCCTCCCAGGTCAGGTCCTCTTTTAGGGTAACACCCAGAAAACTTGCTCCACTCGATCTCCACTGATAAGATGTCTGATCTGTTCCTTCTATATAGTCCACTCTAAGCTCCTTGGTCTTCTTGGTGTTGAGGACCAAGTTGTTGTCTCCACAACCACGAAAGCAACCATTGGTCCACCTCATCTCGGTAGGCAGACTCATCCCCCCCCCCTATTCCTCCTGCCCCATTCCTCCTCCGCCCACCCCTTCCTTCCCACCTTCCCCACACCCCCTTTCAGGAGGACTCACCCAGATCTCCGCTGAGGAGCGCCTCGGCCAGAGGCGGGTTGCGTTCCTTCAGCAAGGAGAGCTCGTGGGGGTTCGCCAGCAACATGGCTCGCAGGAGGGCAGGGTTGTCCAGGCCCTGAGGGATGGACGGCGGGTCGGGAAGGGCTGGCGGGACAGGGGCCTGTGAGGGAGCTGGTGGGGCCGGGGCCGGGGCAGGGGGAGGCGGCTGTAGAGTCTGGGAGANGGGGGGGGGGGGGGGGGGGGGGGGGGGGAAGAGGGAGAGAAGAAGACAACACCCAATCAGCCTCTACAGCCTTGAAGAGAGGCAGATCTTGCAAGATTTTGACCTTGGCGCATCCGTCCACACTGGGCTTGAGATGGGCCGGTGAGGTAAGGCGGCCCTCCTCTCCTCTGACGCTGCATTGGCTCTCCAGAATTTGGAAAACGTGCCCCCCCACCCCCCCACGGTGCCCTCCAGGTAGGATAAAGGCATCATCCAGGCTGCTCTGGGAGGACACGGAGGGAGGGGGCGGTGTGCGTTTATGGAATTCCAGAGGGGGGGGTGGGGGGGGAAATCAACCCTCAAGGATTAAACAATTTGGGGAGTTGCCTTCAGCTCCAGGGAGGGGGAGGGAAATCTTCCCCGCTTTCTAAAAAAAACCTGACTGGTTGCAACCCGAGGAGCTTTGCCGGCATATTAAACAAGCCAGAAAGTGTGTGTGTGTGTGGGGGGGGGGCTCTGCCCGAGGCTGGCCAGGCCAAAGAGGATTGGGGGGGGGGTCTCTTACCAGGAAAGGGGGCCGGGGACTGTGCCTGCCCATTATCCATTTGCTGTAGGATCACCACATCTCCGTCCTTCAGGCCATAAGATGCCAACGACCGGTGGTTGTCGGTGAGCGGCTGCTCGGCGAAGATGATCTGAGCGGGAGAGGCACCGTCAGCCGTTCAAAAGGGAAGCGGCCTCCAGGGAGATGCCCTGCTGGGTCACTGGGGGTCAGGCCAGCCTCAGACCCCAGAGCTATCCAGCTCTGCCTGAAGCACCGAAGCCACCAAACAAAAGGCAGCCCAGCCAAACTGGGCCGAAGCAGCGGCCGTTTCCTTTCGGGGAGCCCATCCCGGACGTGACCCCCATCCTGGAGAGATTTTTTTTTTCCCCCCAAAAGCATCAAATACAAATCAAGCTGCGGCTTGGAACGACTGAAAAAAAAAACACACACACACACACACACCTTATTTTGCAGCTCCAATATCCCAGCTCTTAACTCTCTCACGGTCTGACCCAACCTTTCTTTGAGTCTAAACGCAACCGCCTTCCGCCCTCCTTGGTCCTGCCATCTTCCACAAAATCCTCCCCCTGAGATGATCTAACTTGGGTTAAAACGCTTCCCAGAAACGCTTCCCGACAGTGCCAGGAAGTGGATCCCGCTGTGGGCCCCGGAGACACTGCGCGGATCTGGCAGAAAGCACTGCCTGAAAGAGAGACAGGGAAGACGCCTCCAAGCCCGCTCTGCCAGCGGTGCCGTCGGCACGCAAGACGAGAGCAGAAAGACGTAACCCACCCCGCGGATGCCTGCAAGCCAACCGACCGGTACTAAAGATTGCGGGCTGGCCGGTTAGGTCAGGAACTGGATCCTCTGCTCCGGAAGAAGGGATCAGAATATCAGGAGAGGATTTGGATGCCCAAAGTGGCTGCAAGTGGCACCGCAAAGCTTTGCCCAATTGGGAGGGATCTAAAGACGACAGACAGGCCACGGAAAGAAATGGGAACCCAGTTCAAATCAGGCGCCTTCTGTAAGTGCCCCCCCCCCGGAAACTAGGCAGGCAGTGCCCAGTCTGGGTACAGACGAAGCAGCCATGAATGAAGGCGAATCTATGTGTCCCAGGACGATGTTGTGGGATTCAATCTGGATCGGTCACCCAAGTCCAGAAGTTGCGTCTTTCGAGCTTTCGGACTCTGGAAGTGATCTGAAGAACGGGAAGGCAAAACCACCTCTGGTCCCCAGTGACCGACCCCAGATCGGACCCTGCAGTGTCTCAGGGCACCTTCAGAAGAGACGGGGCGGGAGGGGCAGGAAGGCAGATGACCACAGGCCCCCAAGAGATGAAGGGGCAGCCAGGGGGAAGGAAGGGCCATTCGCAGAGACGGACTCTCAGCCCTGGCAACTGGTCAGCCGGTTCAGCAGCCAGAGAGCTCCCTGCCACTGACCCCTTTTCCTATCGCAAGAAGGCTCCAGGGTGACCCCCCCCCCAAAAGGACCCCCCTCCAACCTAAGGGCTTTGGGATCCCTGCCCAGCTGCGAGAGGGGGGTGGTGTAGACCAGACACCCCACAAAACGCTTCCCCATCTAAATGCATTGGGGGCTCTACCCAGCCACGGGGGCGGGAAGAACAGCCACCTCACAAAGTGCCCCTCCCAATATCCGAGGGCATCGGGACCCCTGCCCACCTGCAAGGGGATGGGGGGACAGGGTGAGACGAGCCACCCCATAAAGCGACCCCCCTGGGTATCTGAGGGCATTGGGACCCCTACCCAGGCACAAAATGCCCTCCCCCCCCAATATCCGAGGGCATGGGGATCCCTGCCCACCTGCGGGGTGGGGGAACCAGCCAGCCCACCAAACGCTTCCCCATCCAAAGGCATTAGGATCCCTGCCCAGCTGCGGGGTGGGAAGAGACCAGCCCCCTCCATATAAGCGCCCCCCCCACCGGTATCGGGGGGCATCGGGACCCCTGCCCAGCCGCGGGGGAAGACCAGGGGAGGGAGGCGGCTGATCCGTCCCCGCTGCCCATGGGCGATGCGGAGCCAGCTCGGCTCGCCCCCTCCCCGCCAACGGGCCCGCGCAGGGCTCCCCACGGGGCGGCGCCTGATCCCCAGGGCGACCCCCCCTTTCCACGGCGGGGGAAGGGGGGCAGGGCAAGAGACACCGCCGGGGGCGCGCACCGATCGACCGACCGACCTGGCTCTCGGAGGCGGGGACGCCGGACTCGAGCGCGCAGAGGGCCCGGAAGTTCTGGAGCTCGAAGTCGGCGTCCACCTGCAGCGAGAAGGTCAGCTCGGAGCGGTCCCGCCGCAGGCAGAACACCGTCAGCAGCATCGCCGCCGCCGCCTCACCCGCCTCGCCGGAAAGCCCCGTCCCCGTGGCGCCGCACGGCTGTGTCGTAAAACGCCGCGCGGAACGGGCGCAGGCGCAGAAGAGAACAAGGAGCCTCGCCCCTCGAAGGGCGCCGGCAGAGCCCGGGGGGGGGGTGGGAGGAGAGAAGAGAGAAACCTCTGCCCTCTAAGGGTCACCTCGGAAACGACAGGCATCAATAAACGTTTTAAGTTGATTATCCACTATTTGTATTAATGGAAGCCTTATTATTAAAATACAAAAAGAAAAATTCAACTCGGAGGCTGAAGAAAACAGGCAGGTTAAAAAGGCCGAGGAGGGCTTCAACGCCAATGTATGGGATGGAAAACAGGGCCCTCCTGTGGTCAAGGCAGGTTTAGCACCTACAAAAAAATAAATACGCTTTGAAAGGCTTTTAAGGTTGGTATTCTGTGTCTTTTATTCAAACATTTATCATTAAAAAAAAATAACAGGGCAATTGGAGTCCCAGGCATTGCTGAACAGGCACAGGAGGAGGAATCCTGCTTCAAAAGCTTTAAATCAGGGGTGTCCAACCTTGGTAACTTTAAGACTTGTGGACTTCAATTCCCAGAGTTCCTCAGCTGGCTGAGGAACTCTGGGAGTTGAAGTCCACAAGTTTTAAAGTTGCCAAGGTTGGACACCCCTGATTCAAATCGACTTTAAAAGGCCTATGATGGTTCAATGCTAACCTAAGGGACAGAAAACAGTGCCCTCGTGTGGTCAAAGCAGGTTTAACAGCCACAGAGATAAACCCCTTGGATGGGATTTTAAAATTATTTCTGTACCTTTATTATTAAATGGTTTATTGTTAAAATTAAAAGGGGAAATGGAATCCAAGGTGCTGCTAAACAAGCACAGAAGACGAAAATCAGCTTCAAAAGCCTTAAACCGAATTAAAAAGGCCTATGATGGCCTCAATGCTTAATTCTAGGGGAAGGAAAACAGTGCCCTCCTGTGGTCAAAGTAGGTTCAGCAGCCACAAAATGAAATAAAACCCTTTCCATGGCATTTTGAGGCATTTCCATTCTGTGCCTTTATTATTAAAAGGCTTATCGTTAAAAGGGCAACTGGAGGCCCAGGGGCTGCAGAACAGGCACAGAAGAAGTAAACCAGCTTCAAAAGTCTTAACACTGAATTAAAAAGGCCTTTGATGGCTTTGACGCTAATGTAAGGGACGGAAAACAGGGCCTTCTTATGCTTGAAGCAGGTTTAGCACCCACAAAAAGAAATTAAGCTCTTTAATGGGATTTTAGGGTCATTATTATTCCATGCCGTTATTATTAAAATCCTTATTAAAAAAATAACAGGGCAATTGAAGTCCCAGGCGCTTCTGAACAGATACAAAAGAAACCCTCAAACCAAGATTTTTGAAAAACTTGGGTGGTTCAATGCCAATATAAGGGACAAAACAGTGTCCTCCTGTGGTCAAGGCAGGCTTAGCACACACACGAAGAAATAAAACCCTTTCATGGCATTTTAAGATTGTGTGTCTGTGTCTTTTATTACAACATATTAAAAAATATCAGGGCAACAGGGGGTCCGAGGCACAATATTACTGTGTCTTTACTATTAAAAGGCTTATTATTAAAATTAAAAGGGCAACTGGAGGCCCAGGCACTACAGAATGAAACCAGCTTGAAAACCAAGTTTAAAAGGCCTATGATGGCTTCAATGCTAATGTAAGGGACAGAAAACAGTGCCCTCCTGTGGTCAAAGCAGGTTCAGCAATCAGAAAAAGAAATAAACCCCTGTAATAGGATTTTAAGATTTTATTACTGTGTCTTTATTATTAAGAGGCTTATTACTAAAATTAAAAGGGCAACTGGAGGCCCAGAAGCTGCAGAACAAGCACAGGAGGAGGAAACTAGCTTCAAAAGCTTTCAACCAAGTTTAAAAGGCCTATGATGGCTTCAGTGCCAATGCTAAGAGACAAAAAATAGGGCCATCCTGTGGTCAAAATAGGTTTAGCAGCCACAAAAAGAAATACAGGTAGTCGACTTATCGTGACCATTCAGTTACCATGGGAATGTAAAAAGTGACCATTTTTATGACCATTTTTCACACTTACGACTTTTTGCAGCACTCATGATCAATATTTGGATGTCTTTTTGCAGCACACATGATCAATATTTGGATGTTTGAGAACTGATTCATATTTATGACGGTTACAACAAGCCAGATAGTTTCCTTTTGCGACCTTCTGACAACTGTCGATGGGAAAGCTAGATTCACTTAACACCCCTGGGTTAGCTTACCAAGTGCACTGATTCATAAGTCAAGGATTACCTGTAAATCTTTCCGAAGGCATCTTAAGGTTATTATTATCTTTATTATTAATAGCATAATTCTTTTTTTAAAAGTATCAGGGGAAAAGGAGGCCCGGGGACTGCAGAACAGGCACAAAAAA
Source organism: Emydocephalus ijimae (assembly GCA_004319985.1). Classification (NCBI taxonomy): domain Eukaryota; kingdom Metazoa; phylum Chordata; class Lepidosauria; order Squamata; family Elapidae; genus Emydocephalus; species Emydocephalus ijimae. The sequence goes on along the minus strand of BHEV01005784.1, from coordinate 13,309 downwards.
GAGAAATCTTAAAGAATCCTTACACCCAGTTGAAAATGCCAATGATGGCTTCCATGCTAATGCTCAGGGACAGAAAACAGTGCCCTCTTGTGGTCAAAGCAGGACTAGGTCCGATACGATAGCAGTCTCAGGGGCTGCCCCAAAGAAGAGGATGTCAAGCTATTCTCCAAAGCACCTGAAGACAAGAAACAATGGATGGAAACTAATCAGAGAGAAGCAAGCTGGAACTGGGGAGAAATTTCTTGACAGTGAAGACAATTAACCCAATGGAACTGCTTGCCACCAGAAATTGTGGGTACACCAACAGTGGAGGTTGTTAAGAAGAGACTGGACATATGGTAATAGAGTCTCCTGCTTGAGCAGGTGTGTTAGGGATAGACTAGAAACCTCCAAGGCCCCTTGTTGTTGTTATTATTATTATTATTATTTTACTAGGGCAACAAGAAGGCTCGGGTGCTTCAGAACAGACACAGGGGGAAAACAGCTAAAACCCCTTTAAACTGACTTAAAAGTATTAGTAGCTATATTTTGTTATTCAAAGAAACACCGCCTTCCTGTGGTAACATCTGGGATTGCAGTCATAAAAGCAACTCTGTAAAGGCCTCCGATTATATGATGATTGGAATCAAGAATCCAGGTTTGAACAGGCACAAATGGTTTTGAATTAGGCCACGCTAAAGGGAGCCAGTGCACCCTCTTCAATGCGTATACCCAGCAACAGATACTTACAAGACTGCCTGCCTGCCTGCTTGCGAGCTCCCTGTGATTTCCTGCAGCCTTCTCGCTTGACTTCCTTTCCCCTTTTAATGCCTGTCCTCACAAACCTCCGTGACGTCCGTGTTATTAAACATGGTAGCCATCAGGTCCCTACAAGAACGTTCCTTGAGATGCTGTAGATGAGGAAGCAGCTGCAGTGACCGAAAAGGCAAAACTCTGCCGCTTCTCTTGACATTAACCAGAAAGAGCCCCAGGAAAGGGGGTGGAATGGCGTCTTTATTTTGCAAAATGGAACAAAGGTGGAAGATAAAAAAACATGGCATGGAAGCGGAGGGAGGTCAGACCCTCTGGGTTTGGTTCGTTGGCTTCCAGGCTGCCCACGATCAGAAGAAAAAGCCAACTCTTCTCACACACCCCTTCTGGCCAATTCTCGGTCCAGAAACATGTCCCCCAATTTGGATTCGGCCATTTGGGGGCCAGGACCTCCAAAACACTGCTCCGGTCGAGTCTCAGTCGGATTTCTCCTTCTCCTTCATGTGCAGGAACACAATGCTGAACAAGAACAGGCCCACCATCATCGAGAAGGCGCTGGCGTAGTACGGGAACGCGGAAGGGATGAAGCGCTCGTACTGCGTGTGCTGCAGAGGGCGGACGGACACCTGGCCAGATGGGGAACAAGGAATTAGTTCCAAGGCAGGCCAGGAATGGACTCTTCCCAACTCCACCTGGAAGGTGGTGAATTTCAGGGGGTCCAAGTGCATGTAATCCTATCTGCATGTAGTTTCCGACAACCATAAACCACATCGGTAACTCGGCAACTGCTAGATCTCCAGCCCAGGTTCCCTGAAAGCCGCCAGCTGGGCCACAGAGACCGGAACATCTGTAATTCAGCACTCTGCTCTTATTAGTCCTCCTACAGGCAGGCCCCCAACCCATTTTGGAGGGAGCAGGCTTCCTCCACCAAGCTTAGTTCCTGAGCAAACAGTAGAGAGGACAGGGATTCTTGCTCAGCGACGTCAGCCGGCAAACTGCTCCGATGAGTGAGGAAGATACTGAGGCTCGGCAGAAAAGCCGACTGTGACATTTAGCGCAAGAGAACTAGCTGTTTCTCCAGGAAGTTGTGCGTCCTGGCACGTCCCGTGCAAACTCTGCACCGTCTTTTGAGAGGCAGCCCATTTCTGGAGCCACTTAAAAGTGTGTTCGGAGGGGAAGGGAAAAGGACACAATTACCTGTGTGGAAGAGTAGAGATGTGTGTAGCCAAGACGGTTGTAGTCCACCTTGAACTTGAACACCCCGTAGACGTCTGGTAGCTTGAACTGGACGCTGTACTTTCCCCCTGGAAGCCAAGCACAATTCTGGTGTCAGAGCAATCCAGAAGCCAGAAAGCTTCTCGGGTTTTTTTCCAGCCCGCTCGCTGCAGGGCACTGTTAGGGATAACATTGTTTACCCTAACTGGTTTAGGTAAAATAATAAATATGTAATCCTAGTTTGTTCGTTAAAGTGTCTGTAACTTTAACTGTAGGAATGTAATTAAGGGAGTGGTTGTGAAAGCACATTAAAAGAAGCAAGAGGGCAGCTTGCTCTCTCTCTGGCTTTGATGATCCCTAATTACTGTTTGAAGACTGCGTTTTTTCCTTACTGGAACGGGAGAGAGAAGGACTGTTGATTTATTGGAAGTGAACTGACCTTGGGTATTTCTACACGGACTTTTGCTTACTGAATATCCTTGAATGGACTGACTAAATGATACATGACTAATGGACTGTTGTTTTGACTATGCTATAAACTCTAAATGGAATAAACTATATTTTTGATAGCACAAGCGTATCTGTTATTTTTACTGTATGTTAACAAACATACAAGCTTATCTCACTCATTTATCTGTATGCCTATCTGACTAACGCTGCACATTCTGTTTAGCTTGTCTCCTTAACACTGGTTGGGGCACCGAGGCTTAACAAGAGTTTTGCTTTCCTGGCTTAATGTTTGTGAGGCAGACATCCCTGATCAACAAGAGCTGCTCACGATTGGCAGGTGGGGCAAAGAGCTTCCAGACCCTCATCTCTCCAAAGGCTAACTGATCAGAAATCTACAACAGCTACTAAAAAGTCTTTTTTAAAAAAGAGATTAACTCGATCCCCGTGCTTCGCTACGAAACTCTGTGGTCAGGCTTAGTTTTGGGGGAGGAAAATCAGAAGAAACAAATTCTGCCTCTGCCTACAAGCATCCATCCAGTGAGTTGAGGGCTGTTTGGAAACTGAAACAATATTTGCTGTGTGAGCAAGGAGACAGCAAGGAGCCTGGGCGTGGCTTAGCTCAACCATTCTGTACTAAAGCTGCTTGGTGCTATGAAATTAAAACTGAAACTCCTCTCCTCTGCTTGTGTTTTGCATTTGGAAGAGATTTCTTTTCAGGTGGGGAGGGGAAGTAGAATTCCTTAGCATCAGAGCGTGTTAATAATAATAATATTACAGGGAATACTAATAGCTCGGATGGTCATTTTGAAAAATCCTTTCTTAGTGAGCCCCTCGAAGCCAAGAGGAACATACGTGCTGAATTTCAAGTTTGTAGCCTTTACGCTTCTGGAGATTTTGTGATGATGCATGACTGGCATTTCAGACAGACAGGCAGACAATTGATTTTTTTTTTTTAATGGACAGTGTGTGGATGAGTTTCTAACCCAGCACAAAGAACCAGCGCATCTGCATTTCAAAGAACAACTTATTATTAAGCGAAAGCTGCCTCACCGTTTTTCTTGAGGAAAGTCCTCACGAAGGGATCAATGCGGACGAACTCCAACTGAATATCGTCGCCATCAAAGGGAACCCATTTCCCATCGGACAGCTTTTCTATGACGACGCTGTACTCCTGCAACAGAGGAACCCATCGCCATGTGGGAAAAAATAAGGGGGGGGGGGGATCAACAACAAAAAAAAAAAACCCAGCACGAGGAACCCCGAGGTTTTGTGGTATAGAGAAGACGTTACAAAAGCTCTTACCACCAAGTCGGTGACGGTGTAGGCGCTTGGAGGTGCCTTCTCGCCCACCCGATGGTGAGACACCTCGCCCACACGCAACACTCCTTCCTCCTTGAAGACCCAGCGGGACAAGGCCATGGCCAGCTCATAATTCCCCGTTTGGGGGTACCTAAAGTAGAGAAAGCAGGTTCTTCTTCTGTCTGCTTACCCAGGGTTGGAGCTCCTGTTCTCGGCCAACCGATCGCTCATTGTGCCTGGCCCACAGCTGGAGGTTGGTGGAAAGATGCTGGGCTGCATCTCAGGTGCTCAAACCCCCAAATTTATATAGCAATCGCACTTAGATATTATATACCACTTTATAGTGCTTAACAGCCCTCTAAAGGGTTTACAGAGTCAGCCTCTTGCCCCCAACAGTCTAGATCCTCCTTTTACCCACCTCAGAAGGACGGAAGGCTGAGTCCACCTTGAGCCTGGTGGGATTTGATCTGTCAAATTGCAGGCAGCTGGCAGTCAGCAGAAGCAGCCCTGCAGTACTGTTTCTAACCAATGCGCCACCACGGCTCTTATAAGCACCAGAAATTGGCTGAAATTGTTTTGTAACCTTCTTGGTATATTTTTTAAAAAATTGCTACCTACTGATTTTTTCAGAATGCAGGTAGCTCTCGACTTATGATCACATTCGAGCCTGGAATTTTATGTTGCTAAGTTTGTTCAGGGAGTTTTGCCCCATTTTATGACTTTTCTTGCCGCATTTGTTAAGCAAATCGCTGCAGTTCTTCAATTAGTTAACAGGACTGTTAGGTGACTTTGCTTGTCAGAAGGTCCCAAAAGGGGATCACAGGACCACAAGACGTTGCAGCCGTCATAAATGTAAATGAGTTGTCAAGCATTTGAATGTAAGCCATAGGACCCTGGGGAGGCCAGGTCATAAGTGCGAAAAATGCTCATAAGTCATTTTTTTCCAATGCCGTTATAACTTTTGAGCGGTCAGTAAATGAACTGTTATCAGGTGACGATTTTTTTGTTTTTGTAAGCGATGCTGCAGAGCCTCGCCTAGAGAGTCAACCATGCAAAACCAACGCTGCCTTCTTGCCCTCCCCATATCCCAGCTCTGGAGCTAAGCCGACAACAAGAGCCGCCTGCCTTTGAGAGCCTCCTGCCGCCTTCTGTACCGACGAGGTGAAAAAGGCGTCGCTGAAGAAATCCAGGGAGCCACTGAAGACCACGCGGGCATTATTCCGGGCCTGCAGGCCAGCAATCAGGAGCATGTTCTTTCCGACAGCATGAGGGTACTAGGGGGAGGGGGGAGAGAGAGAGAGAGAGAGAATGAGTTTTTGCACAGTATTTTTCTAACCTTTGAACATTCTTAATTCATCCTTGTTTTTTAATACATTTATTTTTTTAAAAAAGAAGCCGACGTAAGTTGTGCAAACATCCTTCTCTTTTCAAGAAACCCAGTGTTGTGGCCTGTCAGCTGCTGACCCCTCCAACAGCTGAATCAGAGGAGGTGTGGGAGTCAAGGTCAGCTTCAGGCCAACCTGGGAGCTCCAAGGGGGAAGAGGGAATGGAGCTGGCAGAGAGAGACAGAGGCGGAGCCTGGGCCGTCCGTCAGCCCTTAGATGGAGAGTCAATAACCCCCGGGTCTGGAGGTGGCTGATGAGGAAGAGGAGAAACAGCCGAGTCCAGTGCCTGACGCGTGGATACGCAGAAGGCAGAGGAGAGGAGAGCAGCGGAAATCTATGGGCTGGTCCTTCGGATGAAAATGCCATGGCTGCTCGTGAAGCCCCACCCAAGCTCTGAGGATAAAAGGCAGGGGGGTGGGAATGATGAATAGGTGTGGCAGACAACTATTCATCTCTCCTGCCGGACAGACCTGTTAGCCTGAGGCGAAAGCGAAACTTTTTGCTAGCGCTCCTAATAAAGGAAACATTGATTTAACTACAGAGGGTTTGTTGTGTTTGGGGAGCTGGATCAGAACACCCAGGAATATGGATTCAAACCATGAGGTTGTCTGAAGTCTTTCCAGAAAAAGAAAGTGTTGCCCAACAACCAACAACGGTGCAGGTCGGAAGCGGAAATTGGAGGGGGGGGGGACATAAGAGACGCCTCAAAAGCTAGCTGTTTTTAAGGAGACTCATTAGGCACAGCACAAGTGGGGCTAAAAAGGAGAAGGAGCAGCAGGGCCCCAACTCTTTTGAATGGATTGGGAAGCACAAGTCCCACATACCTGGGTGATAGCTTTGTCAGGAAAGAAGGAATACGAAGTGGAGGAGCCGGTGAGAATATCAAGAACCAAAGGGTTGTCGGGATCAGCCACCATCCTGGTAAGAAAAGGGTTCGTGAGTGGAAGTGGACAGCTAGGGCATCCTGCTGGGTAGGCACAGGACTTACCCGACTCCCCGGAAAAGAATGGGGCTATGTGGCTTCTTCCCCACAATCGTTGGAGCCTTCAGGAGATTCTCAGAGTCTGCGACGATGAGGGTGTGCTACAGAGGAAAAGAAAGAGACACCTGCTGAATTTCCTAGGAGGTGTCTGACTCAGTGTTGGTCATCCCTGGGAGCAGGTGGATTGTTAAGGGCAGCAGCCGTCAACTGGACCCCTTGTGCTTTGTCCTGCTTACCTGCCCTGGGTCAGAGACATCGTAGTTGTGATGGTCAACCACAGCTGTCTTTTCCTCGTCAAATTCTACCCCGCATTCGCTTCCCAATTCTCGAAGAGGATCACCTAAGGATGATTAGAAAGCCCATTTGTTGTAGCATCCTTTCCTCTTACCTGCCACCTAATATACCTGATATGCTGGGAAGGCACTTGCAATAAATCCATCTGCACTATCAGAAGGCACCGAAGAGTTTTTGTCTTTTTTTAAAAAAAATCTCAACTTATTTTATAAAAAGATGCAGACTTCTAGAACTACATGGCCCAAAAGCAAGTGTAACTGCCTGTCAGAATATACTCATGAACTGGAATAGATTCAACGGCAACTAAATCAGCCAATGAGGACTGTTTTGGAAACTGAAACTAGAATTAGCCTAGGCTGGAAACTGAAACTAGCCGGCTCCATGTTAAGTTCTACAACTCTGCAGCTATGTTGAAGCTCTGAGTCTGTCTATTGAGATGAAACTGCTTCTCTCCTCTTGCTTGCCTGCTGATGTATTGAACATGAAACTAAGTTGCCTGCTTGCTGAAGACCGGAGCTCTGCTCTGAACTTGCAACAAAATCTACTTATGTTTATAAAGACGTGAAATGAAGCATCAGCCGTTTGTGTTTATTTTTCTGGCGCTGAATTATCACTGCAAAACTCTCAATAGTGCCTGTCTCTTGACAATAGCTGCAGAACAGAAGGGATGAATATTGAGGATCGATTACTTTTCTCCATCAAGATAAAACTTTACTTTCTACAAACTGCTTAAATGTTCTCCCAGGCCCCAAGTAGGATAGACTTTTGCTGTTTTGGCTTTGGCCAGCCTTGAGATTGAAATAATAAAAAGAAGGGGAGGAATCTCTTTTTAAGTTGAAGACAATCTGTTCCGCTGTGCCTTTTTCACTGACCAATATCTGAACTGGCAGCCACCAGGATGTTTCCACCCCCATCGATGAAAGCAGCTATGGTCTCCACGTTGATGTTGCCTCCAAAATCTGAAACACAATGACCAGGTGGGTTAAATTTCTTGTCACAAGGTCAAAATGTTTACAGTAATAACAGTATGCCAGAGCTAGCAAGTGTGCAAGAGAATAAAAGATGAAGCCCTGACAAAGGAACAGCAGCTCTTGTGCTTCACTGGATGCTCTCAGCTCTGCCCATCACATACCATTATCAATATATTAGTACCAGTATTATTACTATTATTGTTGTTAATCTTCAATTCGATTCACAGTGTGGAACTGGTAAAAACTTAACAGATCCTAACCAAGATCCTCACCAAGGATCTAAGAGGTGTTAAGGTAATGTCTGAGGATATAGGCAGTTCCGAATAAAGTGGTCTTTCTGCATCATAATTATTTCAGTTCACAATCTGGGACTGGTAAAAATGTAACCATTCAAGTCCGAACCAAGGACCTAAGAGCTGTTAAAGTAACATCTGAGTATATAGGCAGTTCTGGGTAAAGTGGGGTTGTGGTTTTTTTTACAAAATCAAAATATTCGGATCTAATAAGTTCAAAATTTCCACGTATCCAGGAAGCCCTTTGGGTATTGCTCCAGTGGCTTCTTCCTCCACAATCGCTCGACTTCAATGTGCAGATCACATTAATTATTTATTAACTATTACCATTTATTTCGCCCACTATGTCACCACCGGGCCACTCATTGCTCCCCTCCTTCCAGGCGCCAACAGCAAAGGAAGAGCCCCGGAGCTTTTGTGGGATGGAGGGAGAAGGAAGAGCGACCCGCCGCCTCACCTTCTACCGAGGGAGAGAAGACCACCAGGTTATCGTAGAGGAACTCCCCGTACTTGATCAGGGACAGGCCGGGGTCGTCCGCCGTCCGGAAGGTCAGGTCAAAGCCTCGCTCTGCGGGGGGAAAGGAGAGTGAAGGGAGGCCGCCGCGACCCGTCCGGGGAGGGAGGCCGGGAGGTCCTTGGGAGCCCCTCAACCACGTCCCCCCCCCCCGACACCGCCTGCCTTTTCGGTTGCCGGACCTGCCAGGCCGCCCAGAAACAGCGAGTGCGTGTCCTTCAGGTTCATGTTCTCCAGCAGCACCAGCGTTCGCGGGCCGCCCCCGCCGGGCACCGCAGCCGTAGCTCCCGCCGCCACCAGCCCTGTCACCAAGAGCAGCACAGCCGCCATCTTCTCTCTTCCCTCGCTGAGCGCCCCGGAAGCGAACCCGCCTCCCCCCCCATGAGCTCACAGACCTAGGCCGGAAGAGGCAGGGCGAACCTCGTTGAACCAATGGAGAAGGCAGAGGAGGCGGGGCCCATCCTTCCGCGTGAGCTAATGAGAAGGGGACACCTCCGTCCATCCGCCCCTCAATGTATCGATCACTCCGCGCTCGCTGCGCCAGGCGGCTACCGCCACGCCCCTTCTGCCACCAGGAGCCAATCGGCAGACAGGAACGGCTAATGGATCGCCGAGGGGAACGATCGTTGCCATAGTAACAGAGGCGCAATGAGCGAACATCTTCAGGCAAGAAAAGGATACACAGACTTTGTACTTGAAATACAAATATATATCTATATATTTATATATTTAAGTTTGCAGGACATCTCTGTACAAACGGTTTTGCATCTGTTAAATATAAGCAATACATCTTCACCACTGTACACAGCAGCCCAGAGAAAACAATACACTTGTTTCCAATAAATTACTCACATACAGATTCTACATTCAGCTTCCTATAAATAAAGGCATGGGTGCATCGCTCAACAGACCACACTGCAGGGCTGGCCAGAAATACAGACTCCTGATCAAAAGCATTTGTTTCCCCCATGCACAAACCGGAGAAAACTGGCCAGGAGATCAAAAGCACGGGGGCTCGGTATGGCATCCTGGCCAGCCAAGGTGACTCCCAAACCGAACTGTCAATGTGCTCAAGAACCCCCCTGGCATTCCCCTAGATGGGGTGTGGGGCCCCAGCCAACTTGTGATATCAGCCCTCTGACTCCAGCAGGGCTGTCAGGGCAGGAAGAAACCCTGAATTATGACACGACGAGAGGAAAGGCACTCTCTGCGCACAACTGGAAAAGAACCACAACAAAAGAACCACAGAGTGAGCAGAAAGGGCCAGCCAGGGTCTCTGTCCTCTTCGGATGGCAGGAATACTAAGAGAAGGACCCGGCGGAGTATCCCTCCCCCTCGTGCTGCACAGCCAGAGACCGACTGGCCCCAAACAGCCACGAAGACTTCCGGCGAGTTCGCTCTTCTCCCCAGAGATCCTCAGCCAGGCCGTCTTGCTCCTCATAACAATGGTTGATTCTTCCTGCGCCCAAGGAGCAGAACAGGCCTGCATGAACCTCGGAGTAATTGTCTAACAAGGCTTCCATACTGGGAAATTCTATATTCAAATGCTAGAGGGAGAGAGGAAGGGAGAGAGGGGAAAGAGAGAGAGAGAGAGAGAGAAAAAAAAAATATGACAGGCACCCCGAACAAAAGTTGATATTGCTGAGTAAATCAGCATGGGGAGGTACTGCAAGCAAAAAGAATGCCCCATTGAAAAGATAAACTAAAAACTTTCAATTCTTTTGAAGCTCAAACTGAAGAAAGCAAGCTAGTTCGGCGAGGCTTTGGGAATGTGTGTTGTTGGTCAAAGGAGGGGAGAAAAGAGGACAGCAAGGTCACCCTTGCAAGGAAGAAGGGCTCAAAAGTAGACAAAGTAGATTAGCAAACATTCTTACGGTATTTTGTTATTTTGACAACATTGCCACCGTTCCCAATTCTCTCTCACCTCGACCGAGTACTTTCCCAGTTGGCTGCGGTAAACTTGATATGGAACGACGCCGCAGCGGGTCCTCACGGCCAGGCACCACTGATGGTTGGATCCTGACTCAGCCCACAAAAGAAAAGCCCCCAGCATGTCGTTCCTCAGCAGGGCCAGGCTGGCATCTCTGGAAGGCAGGGCAAAATGCAGGAAGCTGAGCAGAAGGGGGAGGATCTCTGCAGCTTCACCCATAGGAGCACTCAAGGCCCCTGAAGCCTCGGCACAAAATCCAGCAACCCTCCGCAGCTGCCGCGCAGCAGCAAATGCTAGGTCTGCTGATGGGGTGGGCAGGGTCCCAGTGCCATCCAGGGGGAGGCCCCTTCCTCACCTGTTGATGCCCGCGAAGGACCACACGCTCTCCCTCAGATCGTTCTCGTTTTCTGGCAGGTGAAGCAGGCTCCCTTTGCCATCGCAGCTGGAAGAAACTGGAACCAAGGACACAAAGAGCCTGATGAGGAGGGCTTCACGTTGCCTAATACGAAAAACGTGGCAAATGGGGGAGCAGAAGGTCTTGTGCTGGTGGATTCTAGCTCCGATCCAGCCCCCACGCTTGGTTCCTGTTCTGCTAAATAACAGCCCGGGGGCCGTGTTATTTCAATCTGCAATGCGCGGAAGACATTTTTTTACACGTTGCCAGAAGGAAAACGAACCCGTCCTTTTCCCTTGTCAAGATTTTGTCTGCAACGTATAGCTTATCAACAGAGCTCTGTGCCTCTTTCCTTCCTGGCTTTTTCCTTCACACTTCTTTTTCTACCCCTCCCCGCAGGCCCCCCCAAATACTCACATCCTTCCCAGGCGCCCTGCTGAGAACCCGCCTCAAAGGTACAACCCCGGTAGGCCCCGGAACGGAGAATCTTGCTGCGAATGGCCTTCTTCCGCACCAAAATTGGGGAGCAGTATGGGTTTCCAGGTCGGGCACTGCCCACGCTGCCGCTTTCCTCCAGGTCCAGCCTCTCTCTCTAGGAGCACAAGCAGGGCAGCTGTTGAGCATGGGAGGCAGAGAGTCCAGAGGGCTGGTCCAAAACTGGAGGCTGTTTTTTTTTTTTTTTTTTTGCATTTGGTAGGTGCCAACTACCTGTGGTTGTTAAACAGTCGCTTGGCTATGAACCGAACCTCAGCTCTCGACTGGAGGAACCTGGGCTTGGAAGTTAAGACCCTCGGAGGCGCCTGAAGGTTGGACACATGTCTCAGGGGTCCCAGCTGCCCCCCCCCCCAGAGAGCAACCCGCTGCTGTGGAAGAGGAGGGGAGGCAGAGGCCACTCACCACGCTGACCGAAGTCCCAAATTCGGTGGGGCAGGGCAGCCTCCGGAAGGAAACCAGAGCGTTGACGTTCTGGGAGACCTCCTCGGGATTGAGGGACTCCCAGACCACCTGGCTATCCAGAGAGACGCCCAGGAGCTTCCCGGAATCGCGCTGGGCAGAGCCCCCGGTGGAGGACCAGTCCTGTTCTTCGGGGTGCAGGACAAGGTACCCCAGCTGGAAGAAGCGGCAGAGAAGGTAGTGCAACGCCTGGACCTGGGGAAAGGAGGAGGAGGAGGCTGAGTGCCTGAGCGATGCTCGGCTGTCTTCCTCTTCTTGCCCTGCCAGTCACCGCCAGGTGACCGGGAAGTGCCTGGCTGAATCCTTCCACCTGGAGACAGCCTCGCCCGAGCCGCTGCGTCACCCACGAACCTCGCCGGGCTGGTTGCCCACGAAAAGGTGGCAGAAGAGGTTGCCGCGAGCGCCCCGCGGGTTGCGGGCCAGGAAGGCGAACTGGCGGTCGGCGGGCCGGCAGGTGCTGTAGGCGAGGCGCTTGAGGGCGTGGGCCATGAGCGGCGCCTGCGGGCGAGAGCGGCTTGGTGTGGGGCAGGGGCGGGGGCGGTTCAGCCTCCAGGCCGGCCTGTCCACCGCCCCCCTCCCCCCCCAGCCCGCCAGGTGGAGGCGCGCCCTACCTCGCCGTCGCGTCCCAACATCTTCAGGCCCTGCAGGCAGAAGCGTAGCAGGACGGAGCGCCGCCGCGGACAGTCCTGCGTGGGGATGGGGAGAAGAAGGAAGGGCAAGAGGGACGGAGCCGGGAGGCTCCTGCCCGCCGGATTCTCCCCACCCGGCCCCGCTCCAAACCGAACCCACCACCGCGCACCTTCAGGAGCTGCAGCCGCTGATGGACGGCTTGGCCCGCCCGAGGCAGATCGGCGTCTTCCACGGCGAAAGAGCCCACGTACTGCGGCAGAGGAAGGGCGCAGTCAGCCCAGCCCGGCTCCCCTCGCCCCTGCCCGTCTCTGCATCAGCCGCAGCCCCGTCCGCTCATCCACGCCTCACCTCGGCCGTCTTGGTCACGACCCGGCCGGCTCTCGGCTCCGGTCCGCGCCCGGTCGGTTGCCTCTTCATGGCGCGGCTCTGGCCGGCCACCGGGCCGGAAAGGAAGCTCCCCCCGCCCCCTCCCGCTTTTCCCACGCCGCTCTCCGCGATCGCCCGTGGCCTTCCCCCTGCCCCGCCCCTTTCCCCTTGGCCAGGCCAATCAGAAGGGAGACTGGCAGTCAGGACCCCGCCCCTCGTTTCCCCCCACCCCGCGCCCCCCCCACCCCCCAAAAAAGACGACGCGCAGGCAAGTCCAACTCCGGAGTCTTTTCAGCTTTTTTTTTCTTTTTTTTTAATTATAATTATTATTTCGGCACAGCTTCGCTCTGCGGCTCTACATCAGCGATCGGGTCGGTTCTCCGGGACGAAGAAGAGGGGGTGAAAAACGTGCCCCCCCCCGCGCGCCCCCTCCTTTTAAAGGGAAGCGGCTCCAAGGCGCCCCTCCCCCCCTCCCAAGGAAACGAATGGCGCCCACTGGCGGGGGAAGGAGACCTTGGGGGGGGGGAGGGAGGGGAGGGGGCGACTAAGCTGAACAACAGACCACTGACTAGGGGTGGGGGCAGGGGAAGGGAGGGAGGGAGGGAGGCAGCCTTTGGCACACACACACCCCCTCCCTCCCCCAGGAAAAGGGGGTGCTGGCTGGCAGGGGTCTCCCAGGACTCTAGGGAAGAAAAAGGGGGGGGCTGGCAGAGGAGGGAGGGGGGGAAGGGGTTCTGTTTCCACTTTCTAAAAATATAAAAATCTTTCCAACCTGCTTTTGTTCAAAAGAGCCCCCCCCTTCCAGCTGCACCCTATACAGATTTATAGTTATTTTTTTTTTTTTTTTTTTTTCATTTTCCCTTGTTTAGAAAAAAGAACAGG